>CM046474.1:35175025-35331650 GCA_025506415.1 Flaveria robusta | reverse complement strand
ATGTCATTAGTGTTTTTTAGTTCTTTATGTTTTTTATGATCCATTACATTAATATGTGTTAACCAAATTCTTTTGTGGGTGCATGTAGCAAATAATGGAGAAACTAAATTCAAGTTCAGGGTTAGGCAGAACACAATCGATCAACTACACCAGAATATGGGAGGGAGTCATGATGCAATCCCAGTTTCAAGTGAGGTTACGAAAGAGGAGGATATCAAACACTTTCAAGAAAGTCTAGCGCAGACTCAAGTGCTCGCATCACCGGGACGAAGTGGCAATAGTGTAGAAACACGCACCTTAAGAAAGGGAAGAGTGCCCAAATGAATTTTGATTTTGATGATGTTGCTATCGGGGGCGCTCTAAGTCGAGCTTCAAGTGCGAGCTTAGGGTTCTCTCATTGCGCACTTGCACTATGCAGCTGATGAATTGCAGATTTGACCCTTTCAGTGAGGATGATATTCGTAAGTATTTCATTATCGTTTGAAATTTTATAACAAACCCATTATAAAAAGATTTATGTTTGAAAACTAAAAAAAAGAGTTGTGGGTAGAATGGTCTTGTTTGAATTTCAAGTAGTTGTGAAAGTGATCTCACAAAGTGCCATGATAAAAACTTTTATGTAAACAAAAAGCCAAATGAGGCCATAAAGGTGAATAAAGAGAACAGCTGAAAAGTAGGACTTCATTTCTATATTAGAATAACGATATATTAAAAAAAATATAAGTGTAAAGTGTGGGCGGTGTTTGCAAAGCTGAACTGGTGAACCTAAACAGGACTCATGTTATTTATTTTATCAAGACATAAACCCTAACCTAAACATACTTAAATCATGTAATACGTACACAACATGCATTAACATATATAGCTAAAACTTAAATAGGTTAATGGGTTGTAATTACACTTTGATTGTGTAAACGAATGTAATCAAGTTGTATATAAACAGATTGTAATAAGTGGATTAAATGGATTAGATAGTCTGGTTTACTGCAAATAGTGAAGCCTGCAGTCAATCTAGACCAAGGACAACAATACAAGTGGGTTGGCTGCATTTTGTAGAAAATGGGTCATGACAGGACCACCAGGGGCTCACCCCTCTTCCACGACTATCATATCGATCTAGTCAAATCCTCTAAAACTTAAGTCAAGGGTCTTCCTCCTATCTTTAAATTTTCTCCAACTTGGTCCATCATATGAAATTTAGGCACAAATACTTTGATCATTATACCGGGCCTGTACACACCGCCCTTCACACCCTGGGAATAGTTTAGCCCGCTTCTCAAAAGTCTTTGGATTAAGTGTAGTCAGAACCACATCACAATCTTTATTCATTATCATATCATAGCATTCTGTAATCCACAAAATGAAAATGAACGAAAATGAGCTTGAAAATATTCGATACATCGAAAGTTGACACGCTTAAGTGCATAGGGTACGTGAAATAAAAAATAAAAAAATCTCATATGGTATAGATTATATCTCATTTACATCAATGCATAAAATAAATCTAAGTTTGACAGGTAGAGACAGTTTTTTCAAAAAAAACTAACATGATAATGAACTTTGAATTTTTTAAATAAATAAATTCCAAATTTCCTCAAATTAAATTCGTTTGTTTTTACAAACAATTACAATAAAATTTAAACTCACAACATGGGGGATTACAATTGAGACAAAAAAAAAAAAAAAAAAAAAAAAAAAAAAAAAAAAAAAGACTATCTCTTTAGATGATGGAATCATCCAACAATTAAGACAAACACTATGACCCTTTGCCACATGATTCACCATTGGTATGTTTTGTCCCTACTTTTAGCTCTTCCATTCTAGACATAGCCCAAATTATGTCTTTTAAGTTGTTCTTTTTTCTAGCTAGACAATATAAACTTACTCCACTGTTAGTAAAAAATTATAAATATATAACGTTTCTAACTTCTTGTACATATAAACATGTTTTGTACAGCTGAAGACGTTGAAGCAGGCATGCGCAGCAAGTTTCAGATTGACCGACCTTGAAAATCTCTCTCAAGGTATATACAAGTATATATTCACAATGCAAGCTTCAAAATTTCACCATTATTTATACCCTTTTATCATAACCTCATTGTTTTCTCATTTTTTTATAGAAACAAGTGGCCAGTAATAATTATTAATACCAAAATGCATATAGATTGATTCCTCTATGTTCTATTTGGACAGGCAAAGATGAGGTTTTTCTATAGAGAACAATGCGAGATGTCGGGTCCACCTTGTACAAGATCTCATGTTACATGGTATTTATGTACAAGACTAATTTGCATTTAAAAAATAAAAATAAAAAATAAAAACATTAATATCTTTAAAAAAATAATATACTTTCTTGCTTTCATAAAAAAGTCGCTCAAGATAATTTTCATATTCAAGTCTTGTAAAAAGACACAATGACTCATTAAACTGATTTTCACATAACTGTGTAAAATGCATGTTTTACCTTTCTTTTTTAAATAAAGTGTCATTCAAATTTTTATAAAATCTTCTTCTACCATCTTATTTTCAACAATCTAAAAGTTAACACGGCAGAGTATAAAAAAGAGACAAGATGACTTGCATTCTAGACAACTTTAGGGTTTTTAATATGTTAAAATAGTTTGATTGACTTTTGTGTATTTTCAAGTTGAGAAATCTAATATAAAAACTTATGTTGAGAGGACTATCATGAAAAAAGAAAGTATGTTTTTATAAAAATTATCACAAAATAAAATAAGAATGCAAAGAAAAAGAAACAAAATGAGTCTAATTCAATTCCTTACCAAATAAGGTATAAATTATGGGGTTTTTTTTATGAAATTAACATAAAAATGCAGTTACGGAGGTGACATACAAGATAGTAACCAAAGAGTGACATCTACCAAAAAAAAAATATTTTGAAAGGAATAAATGGTGCGGCCAACCCTGGAGAAGTTTTGGCCTCATGGGCCCATCAGGGAGCGTAAAACTACGCTACTAAGGTTGCTCGGAGGGCGACTCACCAGTCACACAATAGGAGGATCAGTCCGTATAACGACCAACCATACTCGAAGACTCTAAAGAGCAGGTTTTTGTTGTTTACTTGGTATAGTTTTGTATTGGTGTTTACGATATCATGTTTATGTTGTATTTTAGATAGTTTTAGGCTAGCTTATAAGTCAAAAAGTTAATAACAGTGTAATCATCATAAACCAAAATCAACATTTGACAAGTCAGATAGAAGGTTCACAGTTAGGTTTATTGGGTCAAAAAGATTATAACCTTATAATTTAAGGATCTCAAATGCTAACCAAGTAAGAAAGCAAAACAAAGTACATAAACTTCACAACTTAGATCATGCATCTTCGATCATTGAAACATAAAGGTGCACTTTTTTTAACACCAACATGAAAGACCCATCAATACCATACTGACCAATTAGATAAAGTAAAATGCACTTTATCTTTAAAGTTATACTTTTCAGCAAATATATACTCTTCTTGTTTGAAATTATGATGAATCGCGATATTATAAGATACTTGACAACCGATAAAAATAACCCTTTTTTTTTCGTCTTATAGTTTTAAAATTCCTAAAAACATGATATTGCAGGATTGGGTTTGGACTCAAGATGATGTTTTGTTTCCACACTTAACAGTGAAAGAAACAAAAATACGCGCTCTTTTGAAACTACGAAGACGTTAACAAAACAGCGAAAGAAAACAAGCGGAAGATGTTATTCGTGAACTTGGTTTAGAGAGGTAAAATTTAATGAACTCGTATTTGTGACACTTATGATTGTCAAAACACAACAAAAGTACTAAAAAGAACCTTAAAACAGGTGCAAAGATACTATGATCGCAACTCGTTTGTTAGGGGAGTATCAGGTGGAGAAAGACGTGTTTCTATCGCAAAAAATCATAATCACCCATCGCTATTGTTCCTTGATGAACCGACATCGGGGTTGGATTCTACAACTGCTTTGAGAATCATCGAACTATTACAAGACATAGCAGAGGTATGATTATTTACAATAATATTAAAGGTGGTTGCAAAGCTCGTCGCTAAGTTGGAAAAAAGTTGTCGTCGCAAGACTTGTCGCTAGGGTTTGCAACAAATTTGTCACTAGCTTTTTCAGTCCCAAATATGTTGCTAACATATTCTTTCGCTGAAGGGCATCCCAAAGTTATTCTCAGATATATTCGTTCACAAATTAGATGGCTCAGTATAGTTCGGTTAAGAGGCTATCTTTAAATAGTTTATTATCTGTTAATGATTAAAATGCAAGCTTAGTAATGAATAGTTTGGATGTACTATTAAGATGCTACCTCTTAACCATTCAGCATTATAGTTGTCTCATAACCATTAAAAGACTACGAAACAGCCTCTAGTGACTGAGAGCTGGTTGCAAAGCGACCTCAAAGGCATTTGGGACATTTTGATCGTTTACAAATTGTCATTTTTTGGTATTGTTCTTACTTTGTTTATACTTATTACAGGCAGAAAAGACGGTGATTACTACATTCACCAACCATCTAGCAGACTATTTTACAAGTTTGATAAACTAATTCTACTTGGTAGAGGAAGCTTGCTATACTTTGGAAAAGCTTCCGAAGCGATGGAGTATTTTCGTCTATCGGATGTTCTCTCCTTAATTTCCATGAATCCAGCTGAGTTCTTGCTAGATCTTGCAAATGGCAATATTAACGATGTTTCCGTTCCACCGGAACTAGAGCACAAAGAACATCAGGAAATTCTGAAAGAGAAACAATGAGTGGCAAGCCTTCTTCAACACTTGTTCATGAGGTACAACATACATTACTAAAAAATGAGCTAATTCAACCTTTTGAAAGCAACTTTTCAAAAAAAGTTATGGCATATACTAACAAAAGATTGCATTTGTTAAAAAATTATTGCATTATCTAATAAAACAATTGTTTTAGATCTTATGTACTTCACCTATGAAAATATTGATGTAGGGCTATATATATTTTTTAAACCAATGCAACTTTTTCAAAGCTTGATACGACATATTAGTAGCATATTACAGAGCTAAACTAACTTTATTTTGTTGTAGTGAGAATTCAGTTTCGGTCACTAAAGAGAAAAGTTATCTAAGTTTTCAGTGATTTATCGAAAAAGAAATTGGTTAAAAGTCACATTGTTTGAAACAACATAACAAAACGATTAGAATCTATTTATCACAAAAATTTTTGTCACTTTGAGTACTATTTTATCCTCGTAAGAAACACTTGATACATTTAGCGACTGATTTTGGACTTTTAACATTGTTTAGTGTGTCCCGAATGACATTCTGAGTTAAAAACAATAAACATTCTTTTAAATTGTTCCTTTTCGATTACAGTATTTAGCGGAGGCATTTGCGACAAACGTGGTGGAAGAAATGAAGAAAAAGCTCGCGGTTCGTACATCAGTTGATCGAGGAGTTAAGTCAAACACCCATTCTGTGAAGCGCGAATGGGAGCGAGCTGGATGGAACATTTACCATATTGTTTTGGAGAGGGATTAAAGAAAGAAAACATGATTATTTAGTTGGTTAAGAATCACACAAATCATCGCAACAGCAGTGATCTTGGGACTCCTATGGTGAGAACAGATGTTCATACCCAAAAGATCTACACAATCAGGTATGATTTGGCTCGTTGAGATATTTCTGTCCATTACTTATGGTCCACTAACTTTCTAGGTATTTTTGGCTTGGACTTTCTAAATTACTGTTCTTGGATCAGCTTCGTATCTATTTAATAACTACTGTTACTAATCATATATAAATGTTAATTTACAGGCGGGGCTGCTTTTCTTATTGCTGTGTTTTGGGCGTTTTTTTTTCCTGTTTTTACAGCAATTTTCACGTTCCTCAAGAACGAGCTATGTTGAAAAAGAGAGGGGTGCAGACATGTACAAGCTTAGTGCATATTTCATTGCGAGGACAACGAGTGGACATTCCGCTAGATCTTCTTCTTCCATTAATCTTCCTCTTGATTGTTTATTTCATGGCGGGTCTCAGGCTAAGCGTTCAGTGTCTTTTTCCTAACTGTGCTTACAGTCTTTTTGTGCATTGTGCAGCTCAGTATGATGTTTTAATTAGAAGATTTTTTTTTTTTAATTGTGTGTAACAAGCATGGATGTGATAATAGGGGCTTGGACTGGCTATTGGTGCTATGGTGATGGATTTGAACCAGCAACAACTTTGGCTTCTGTAGTCGTAATGGCTTTCATGTTGGCGTGGTTTTTTTGTGAAGGTAAACAATAGTATCAAATCCTAAAATTTTCATGGTGTTGAATGCTGATATAGGGGTGCTAAAGAGGTCGTGCCGTTGCGTCATGGGTTGACGGGTCCAGCTCGAATATCATGTCTAACACGTGAACTTGAACATGGCATGAGTATTTGTGGGATGACATGAACATGAACTGTTTAACTAGATAATTTTTTTCTATTTTTTTGCATAAACGCTCTAAAATAAATAAATAATAAAATATATATATATATATATATATAGATATACACACAAAAAAACAAAAAAATACAAATACATATAAAACAATTACGGTTAAATTATGAAGGTAATGTAGTTTCTTACTTATTATAATTTGATACAAAATACAAAAACATTTTCAAGTTATACATAAAAAATTTTAAAAAAAAAAACATAATTAAACTGGATAAATTGGCAACTTAAACCCAACCCATTTAGCTCAATGTGTTTGTGGTCTAAACCCGAAACTGACCCGAACTCGTTTAAACTAAACCCGAAACTGACCCGAACTCGTTTAAACTAAACACAAACCTATAAATTCCGTCGTATGTTTGTGTCATGTAATAAATTCACATATACTCATGACATTCTGAAAGTCTGAAATACTCTATTTTTATTTTTGTAGGATGTTCCAGTTTTCATATCTGGTTAAGCTATTTGTCATTCAACTATCACACATACAGACTTATTCTAAAGGTGCAATATGGGCATATAAGTTCTGTAGTAGATGGGATTGAATTAGACAATGGATTGAAGGAAGCCAGTGCACTTGCAGCCATGGCTATCATTTATCGTATATTGGCATATATGTCTTTGCGACGTGTGGCGTAAGATGAATGTTTTGATGATCAAAAACAACTACAAAGTATAGATGTATGTGTATTTATATTGAGACTGATGCAAGCATGGAGATACTAAAGAACATATAAGTAGGCTTACATGCTATTGTATGCCATGAGAATTGTAACTTGATATCTACTTGCATTCTAAAAAGTTTGAAGGACTTATAGTACCGAAATGTGTCATCATAAACAGTTTCGACTATAAATAATTCAGTTTCTAGATATTTATAACTGTCTGGTTTCGATCGTAAAAGATTCAGTAAATCATTTACTACACAAAATAATTTGGTTACTCCGGCTAATAATTAGTTAACCGCATACTTGAATGTGGTGGATTCAAGTTAATTTCAATTGATACTTTCTATTTGATCTCAGGCCAAATAAGTATTAGAAATCGTTTTAGCTTATAGAGGAAAAATAAGTGATAACCATTTCTTATTTACTAATAAAAATAGTAACTAAACATTTCCATGCATAGCATACTATTTATAAAAAAATATAATATATAAATGTTGGTTCGATTCGTTGATTGATTATTTACACACATATAATGATAATCAAACCAAAAACTTGTTATCATAAAAAATCATAAACGAATCAGTTTCTCAACCAGTTTATTTCACGTGGTTATTTTATTTTCCAGACAAGCATATTTATGTAGAACTTTGTAGTCTAGAACATAAAAAACGAATCGGAACATACCCAATTCTAAATCAATCTTCAAATGCTAAACCACTTGGATTATCCTATGAATCATGAAACACTATCTATTAAACTTATTTGCATATTACACGCGATTGACTTATCGGATTAGACAAAATGATTGAGTAGGATTTTGGTTGAATCTGTATAGTATCTCATAGTTTTCTTGTAACTATATCTCACTCTTTTCTTTGTTTGTTTCGATTGAGAAGAATAGAGGGGATCTTTATACTTGTAATTAAATCAGACGGAGCTCCCTCAACACCTAACTCTTTTAATTTCTAATATGATTTTCTCGATTAACAAGTTAATCCAATAAACTAAAATGTGCATAGATAACATTATAATTACATGCATTTATTCATACTAAATGCATCTAACATCATACAGACGTCTTTGACACATCAACCAAATGTCAAAATCAATATAGGATTGTACATTTATTGTACCCAGTGCACAAGACTCTCGCATGTGCATGATCTGAGAATGCCAGACCACTTTTCTTCCCGATGTATGCATCTTTATCATATTATTATTTTGCAATAGGATGTTTCCTAACCTTCAACATACCATTTAACCAAAAATGTTTGACTATGAAATCCTTATTAGATTCATATCGAATCCGAATCATCTAAATACCACTCATTTGTCAACAACGCATGTCTTTGCCTTCAATTTCAGCGTAACATGCGCTATCATTTAACCGCATTGTTTAAACATGAAATCTTTAATTAAATTCAAACCGAATCAGAAATATCAGAATACGGGTCATTAGTGAGGAACCCATGTTGTTTGCCTTCAATTTCAACATAATGGGCTGTCTTTCGAGCTCTTTTAACCTCTGTGCATATATTTGACCCGATCTTTCATGATTTCATCCCCTCCTACAATTATGAGTATTGGGTCAAGCTTAACTGGCTCGAGACTTGGGCTTTCAGGCCCAAATGGATTAGCAAATGGGTGATCGAACGTCTTTCCAATCGGCAATGCCATTCTCCAAAACCTATAATACATCTCATCAATAAATAAGACATGGGCCAACTTAATCATCCAAATTCCGAAGAGGTGTTAAGATAGGTATATATTAGAGGTTGACGGGTCGAACCCAACACGATGACATGATGTGAACCTAGATATAATGTCAGACACACTAACACGAATATGAACACGTTTAATCTAAAATCTTTTAACCTTTTTTTTTTCTTTTTTCTTTATCTTTTAACACATATTACAACTAAAGTTACAAAAATTATAGTCAAATGCATAAATTTGTATGAACAATTGCTCTTTAACCTTTATTATTAACAACACTACTTTAAAAAAATTAGATGAAATTTGTCTTCATACTCACAACCTCTGGTTTTAAGTACTTTTAAGTTTAGAAAAAAAGAGTACCCTTAAATAAAAAATTAAATAAACGAGAGACAATCGGTAAACCCTTTAGGTTGATGTGAGACCTAACCATAATTTAACTAAATGTGTTCATGAGTTCTCAACGAAATTAATTCGAATGACCTATTTAGATTGAAAACAAACCGTAAATTATGTGCTCAATTCATATAGTGTTGCATGTAACCCTAATCATACAATTATGCAAAAGAAGATGAATATCTGTAAAAAACTATTGGTATGAACTATAATACTTTGAAATTATGGACTTAACTCAGCATACAAGTAACTTGTTATAAAAATGTATTCATTTATGTTTGTTCTTAATTGAAATTTTACGTGATAATTTTATTTAATTAGATTGATTCTTACACAAGTGACTCACTAATAAATTATCAGGAACCACATTTAATATTTAATATTTAATAATTTAATAATAAATAATATACAACTAAAGTCATGGTGATAATGCATGCATCAAAAACTAGAATAATCGACCAAACATATTAAACAAAACTAAACAACAAAAAGTCAACTAAAATCTTTTTAAGAAAGACATGTTAGTGACGAACTGTATATATTATAAAAACAAAGTGTAAGTTTCTCAAATATATTTCATAAACTTTGTTAAGTTTTCACATATGAACACAGTATATTTGATATGCTATATTACATCATTTTATCTTACTTTATATTATATCATACTCTACTATATATTATCTTACGTTATGTTATTATGTTATATTATGTCACATTACGTTATACTATGCTATATTATAGCGTATGATTATAACGGGTAGGGAAGTTACGTGTCAAGAATGTCGACGTTCAGGATCTTTTCCGACAACCCCTCGGACATCGTCCTCTCCGTCCCTCCGAAGAACGGTGCCAACATCACGTACCCTCGTACCCTCACCGGCGCCATCTCCGGCGAGCCGGCTCCGAGCCGACCGCCAAGTGGTGCGCTAAGTTCCCACCGGAAGAGTCTCCAATCACATAAAACCGATCAAACTCACAACACTCAACCACATCACCCACCCACACTCATCCTCCATCCGACCACCATTCGGCCTCGGGCGATCGCTTGGACCCACTCCAGGGCGGCAAAAGCGTCGTCCATGGCGGCCGGAAGGCGGTGCTTCGGTGCAAGACGGTAGTTAGGAGCCACCACGATGGCGTTCAAGGCTTGTGAGATCCGGTGGCAGCAGTTGTGGTACTTCGGTCGGGCGAATGAGCCGACGCAGAATCCGCCACCGTGGAGGTACAAGATGATCGGAAGTTTGGTGGCGGATTTGGGTTTGTAGATGCGGAGATGGAGGTTATGTAACTTGTTGTAACAATAGTCTTTCCATACGACTGAAGTGTCGTCTTTTATATGCACATTGATGGGGTCGATGAGTTCGTGACGACGAATGGAACCGTCGCTAAAGATCTGAACGACTCCTGCTAAATCTTCTACAATATAAGGAAGAGAAGCCATTGATGAAGAGGGAAATGAAGGGGTGTGTGTGAAGGTGAAGATATGGTGATGAAAACTTGTGGGGTGTTTTGGTCATTAAACAGTTTTAATATTTAAAAACCAAGTTAAAATTTAAAAGTCATCAACAACTCCATTTTAGAAGATGATTAGTAAAGGTGGTGTTAAAAAATGATAATTTATTTGTATTAAACTATAAACACCAGATGAGAACAACTAATTAAGAAATAACTAAACAAGAAGTAGATCTAAATAATCACACACATTAGACTTCATATCATCAATATGATAATAATGGTCGTACATTTATTGTTAAAAAAATTTAAAAATATGAGAAAACGGGTCAAGGGGATCTTGTCCGGATCACTTCACTCGAACTAATGGGCAGCCCAGGATGGGCAATAATCCAGCCCAATGCAAGCCCAAAATCAGAGATCCATAATAAAAGTTTTTCTTACTAATTTTTTCTCTAAATAATCTTCTAAACTTACACTGCTCTAACACAATAGTACTCTTTGGTATGTACTAGTAGGATCAAACTAAATAATATCAAATTAGAAACAAAGTTCGGCTTTAATCATTTCATTTGAGTGTGTAAATGTCACTTAAATTCGCGATGCAACATTTAGAGAAATTTTCATATGTAAAATATAATAATATAATACAAAATGAATTTTAATAATGTTAACTATTACGCATTGACTGATGATATTTATACTACTTATTTGGTCTGTAACACTTATATTTTTTATTTTTATTACCAATTACAGTTTTAGTAACATAATTATCAAGTATTTAAACTTGATTTGCACTCATTTCGTTCACAATAATGCTTATGAACGTAATGAAAAAACATACAACCTAAATCGAATCTAAAATACATACAAAACGAGTGTGAATGTATAATATTATGATATTGGATTTGTCATTGGTAAAGAAAGTGAAAATTAAAGTGTCACTGCCCATATATTGACCAATTGATAAAAGTTTGGATTATTATAATCCAATTTGTCATTATATAATAAGTGATTTAAATGTTCCATTAATCACAATGTTACTTACGTCGTCAACTCGCTTAAATTTGTAACCACAAAGAAGAAAACCATAAATATACGTATACTAGTTTTAATAAATTTATGTATTACACGGGTTGAATAACTAAGATATTAGATAAAAATTTATTAATTATAAAATAATATTATAAGATAATATATAATTAGAATATTTTTTATTATAAATAGAATGAAATTTTTGTTTGAAGACAAACGTTTTAAAAAATATCATTTTAAAAACTTTCTTATTATAACTCTCAATTTTAATGCTTGCGCAGGGGGCGACCTTCACCCCCATAGTCTAGTGGTTAGGACATCTCTCAAAAATTTTTTTGTTTATAAAAAAAATTACTTTTTAAAAACATCAATTTTAAATATTTCGTATTTTTAAAAAAGTTTGATGTCTTAGAAAATTTTTTTATTTTATACAAATTTGTTTATTTAGAAATAATATTAATAAAAAATCATTTTTTAAAAAAGAATTAATAATATTATTATTAATTAATGTGATTATCTAATAGAAGAGATAAGTGATAAAATTTTTATGAGAAAATATGATGTTGGCACGTGTCACTTATATTTATATTTTTATTAGAGCAAGAGGATATTGTATGGGTAACGGTTATCACAAAGAAGAAAAGCATATATTTGTTCTTAGCAATAAAACTGAGTCAAGCTAACTCATCGGTGATCACGATGGGGTTGGGTACGAAATGGTCATTCGTACAAACAAATCTTTCAATTCGTTGACTAAAACAAATTAACCATGAAGTCATAATAATTTACCCTTATTATTTATTAACCACTCGCGCATGCAAAAGGCACCATGACAAAATCACTAGTGACAATAGACAACTGAAAATTGACATGTCTATAAACTTATGCAATACTTAAATAGACCTCTTGTTTAGATAGATCTAGTTATCAACACAGAAATTTTTTAGATTAATTAAAACTAGTTATTTTTTAGTACTTGATTTAAAGTTTCAGTGAGTTTCAAGAAATTATTATAACATAATATGTTTTTCAGAAAATATTATACCGTGGGGAACAATATATATTTGTTAAAATCATTTCTTGAAATGTTTATTCTAGAAAAGCCACTTACTAATAGTGAATTGTTAGCTGGTTGATTTTCTCAAAATTTTGTAATTGATAGATTCCTAAAGAGTTGTCTTTGCTTTTATGAACATGTATAAAATAAGAGCGATTAATTTATCTTGTAACATAGTTTGACCTATATGGGCTTAAAGTTTGTTTATTTAAAATTTATTTTATACGTACGTGTTTGAGTAAGATAAACAAGTATTTTGTATTTCATCATTTGAATAAGATTTTAAAAGTTTTACTTATTCATAAAAATACAATGAAAAACTGTCTGACCCGGTTAGTTTTAAAAATACGTATCCAAAAACTTTAATACTATTCTTATCTAAAAGTACATAACTTAGAATGTTATAGACTTGTAGTGTTGAAACGAAATACAGTCTAAGTGTGGAACTTTCAAACTTCTATCCGATCAAACAAGTAATACAAAGTAAAATCAACAAACTTTAAATCCAATCAAGAAGCGTTTCTAATTTTTTTTAACAACTATTTCTAGAACTAATTTTCTAAACAAAATTTATATTAGTTGATTTCAACTCATAATCTTTTTGTTCTGAGACACTACTTTTATTTTATGACCCCTAACTCCCACTCTTTCTAAATGATACATATCTTTTTTCATATTGTTTAGAATGCAAACATAAAATGAACACGGAAAACAAGAAGAATACGTACCTATCAACTGTAGATCTTAATTTCATAGCCCACAATTACGGATGCAAACGGACAAAAGTTTAACGAACAATTCGTGAACCGCGGAGTTTATTTATATTTGTTTGTTTAATAAATGAACGAACATGGACAAACATATTTTTGTTCAATTCGTTTAGTTAAACGAACGAATATGAACAGATGTCTCGTTCTTTTATTTATCTTCGTGTACGTTTAACAAAATGTTTGTTAATTTAAAAGTTTTGTATGTTATATTTTGATTAGTTTTATTTTTTAAAACATGAAACTGTAGTTATATTATACGTCTCCACCATTATTTACCACTTAATCATATTAATTCATGTTTGTGTTAAAATTTGACGAATATTTTAATATTTTTTTGTTAATTATTTTTATGATAATTATGTTCGTATAATTATGTTAAGTACTTATTTATTTTATTGAATTTTGCGTAATATTTGTGATGAAAATGTGGATTATATTTTAAACTGAATATGTGATCGTTTGTATTCATTTGTATTTATGAACTTTCATTTGTCTTCGTGTGCTTCTGTTTGTGTTTGTCTGCATTCATTTACATTGGGTAAGCGTTTGTGAACAATTTATGAAAAAATATATTTATAATGAGCTAACATAAATAAAGAAACGTAATTCAGTAAGTGTTTGTGAACGACTCAATAACAATTTATTTTCTTAATAAACAAGCATGTAGAAGGCCAAATTGAATTCATTTGAAATATATACACACGCCATACTAATTCATATGTTTATCACTTCTATATAAGTTTATTTATAATAAAAGTTTATGTACATGTGTGCTTATTAAAAAAGTTCGAAATAATAAACACATGAAATTATAGTATTCCCTTTATATATACACACGTATATATATATTTTGCATGTCAACATGCATAATGTATTTAGAAATGAAAATTATATTTTCTTTCATAAAATTTAGACTTTTAAAAGAGATGTTACGATGACATACTTTAATAGATCTATTCTTTTATAGAATATATTTATTTAGACCAAGTCGCTAGATTTGTAAAAAAGGTGTTTTCAATTTGATAGTGTCGAAATGTAAAGTCCTACCAGTTTACCGACTACAAATCTACCACATTAATAGTATGCCACTAGTATAATAAAAAAAAAGTAACAAATAAATATACTCATTAGATCTCATCCAACAAAACTATTTGTAGGATCTCATTAAGGATAAATCTTTTTTCTATATTATGGGATATAGAGATCGTCCCTAGCCCATATATAAAAGGCTGTTCCTATTAAGACGCGCGTTAGCTTCAAAATTTTATTAATATTAGATATGCGATGATCTAGCATATAATATGATAGCATACAAATATAAAGCATAAAACATTTGATAGATAAGAGTGCATGAAATATCTTATAGAAAATCTTAATTCCTTAATTTGAAAAGATGTGAAATTACTATTCTTGTGACACTATATGTGTTTCCAGAGAATATAAACTACAAAACTAAATTCAGTCAAAAAACATAAGAATCGATCATATAACGTTTAAATATTTTTCAGTGTATCAATGCAATTATTTGTATCACATGCTAGTCTTTTTTTTAAAAGATAATCATGTTTTATTTATTAATCAAGGCATATTCATAACACAAATAGCATATGGGTGAACTAACTATGTAACCTAGCCGGCATTTTATCATGCAAACTATTATAACACAAAGACTTAGTCAAAGCTGACCAAGTGAATTCTGGCTTCTTCAATCTCTAGCTATGATAAGTATCATAAATTGCTCTTTAGATCACCGGATCAACTTAAACATAATCAACCATCGAACATGACCACCACCGCCACCACCACCGCTACGGTCGCCGCCATGCAGTTACAGGGGTTGCATGGGCCAAAGCCTACACCTTTGATGATAAACAAGAACTCCTCCAAGATTTTCAAGAAACATAACATCAATAACCGAAGTCATAAGGATGTTGATCGTGGCCGCGAGTACAAATCTCCTACGATAATTTATCTGAAGTCGCCGGAGGTTGTTCATGTGCCACCACATGAGTTCATGACCACGGTTCAACGACTCACTGGAAAACCGCTGTCTTCATCTTCCCATCAAGATTTGTGATCATGTATTTCTTTCTTTAATTAGTAATTTATATATATGTTCTCTTTGAGTTCCATCATCATATGCATATCTAGCATAATTTTATGCTTTTGTTTTGGGAAATTAGCTAGGGTTAGAAATTAGTACTGATTTCTTGATTATATTGCCATTATTATTTGACCTTTGCATGGTCCAAATTAGATGGTAGTGTATACTTGTGTATCGAGTCTCTATGGAATTACAAAGTTGTGTATACCATGAATCATTGTGAAATGAATCATGAATGTATGAGTTTTCTTGAACTTCTTTGTAGGTATATTAAGAACATTTTGAGATATAATATACATAGATTTCTTCTTGAGACATGTCGAGATAACCGATAGCTTGTGATTCTGATAATGTTTAAGTTGATGTTTTAATAGGATATTATTATACCAATCGTTTCAAAATACATAAATTCAATGAGATTATTGTTTAGCACGATTGATGCGTTTTTAGACAGATCGAGAATCATAATAAGTGCATAATCTATTGGTGCACATACCACTAGAAGGCTGAACATAACATACGACCGAAAATATAATGAAAGTTAGAAAGAGAGCGGATAAGACCCAAATGATTACATAATTGTCTTACATTCACAACTAAAGCAAATGATATAAGTTTTTATGTAATTTTCTTAATTATTTTCTTAAACTTTCTATATGTCTACGGGATTATATACACAAGTTTTACGTCTAAAAGTAAGTGTCAAATGAATAAACTCAAAGCTGCTTTAATAATATGTACGACTCTAAAACAGAATTTAAAAATGTTAAATATCAAAGATGCTTAAGTGATGATATTAACTTGTTACGTTGTGTTACCATAAATTAAATGATCCAAAACAGAGTGGTTGAATATTTAATTTTATGCAAGTTTAGGCTTGCAAGTTGCAACAACTTATTTTGAAAGTTCTTTAAACTCAATATTGAGTATCAAACTTTAATCGAGCCAAATCTTAATGTTAACTTTATTAGGTTTCAGAGTTTGACTAAGTATGATTTTATCTGATATGACAAACACCATCATTTGTTGATTTGATGAATCACAGAATATTTTTAAATTTTTTTTCTGTCGTTAGTGGGTTATAAATAAAATGGTTTCTAAAAAAATGATTTTGTTTGGAGGTGATCAGTTGTTTGACTGTATGAGTGTGTATTTATGCAGAGAATACTCAAAATTTGTTTTTCTAGTTTTATATTAAAATTTTAATTTCATATAGATTTTAATTTTACTTTTACAAGAGCATTCACAATAGGTTATCTATTTTTATATTAGCATGTGTCATATATTATAAAAAATGGTTGTGAGTACAGTATAAAAAAAATGTTAATATTCATCATTATATTTGAGAAAACACTGTTCAACACCTATAAAATTTTTAATATTTTGAAAGTGGTTTTGCGTGAAAAAAAGAAAGAAAATGTAATGATAAATGTAAAAAAGTAAAAAAAAAAAATGCGTATTAATATATTGTGTAAAAACAAGGTTTTTTTAAAGACCCTCAAACGGCTATTTTAACGATTATATAACTATCGGCTGTCCTCAACGGTTTCCACAACGGGTTCACGAATCCTCAACCCAAACCGTGACACATGCAGCGTTGTACGAGCCTAAGCCACCGGTACCAATAACCTTTACTGGTGAATGCCCTGACCATCATATTATTTGAGTTTTCTTAATAAAAAGTTAAAATACATTGTTTTGTTTAGATTTAAAATGGTTTGCATTTAGTTTTTTAAAAGTACACCGTTTGGTTGATTTGAGCACATCCGCTCATTCAAACAGTGAATAACAGACCACATAGAATTAAAAACGACTTTTGTGAGTTTTCTTTTGTCTATCATAAATCAAAAAGCAATTAATTCATCATTTGAAACAAATTCCAAACACGAGGGTCGTTTGCGTAACTTTGCCACAAAAGCACCTAACGGAACTCGTTAACGACGTTAACAAATGCAGGCGGATGGAGGGAAATCAAAATTCGTTCAAAACCTAAGCCCCAACGCTCTCAAATCTCACTTATACAAATTTCAATCATTTCACCGCTCATCGTTCTCTCAAATCTCACATTTTTGCCCTAAGAACACCTCATTCTCCGGCACAATCTGATCGGAGATAGATCAACGGCTTAGGGTTGACTTTGATTGCGATTTGGATCGGTGAAATGGCGAAAGTAGCAACTCGAGGTCCGATGATGCCGCCGTCGAAGGCTCTTCTGTTTTCCGGTGGTGTCGAAGGTGGATCGAGTGCTGGTTGTTCCAAGGGCGGGAACGGAATCAAAAGGAAGACGCCTTCGGAGTTGAGAGTGAGTTCGACTAATATCTTTCTAATCAATTGATAGTTTTATGTTATAGTGCGTTTTCAGTTGTGGATGTATTGTGTTTATTCTGGATTGCGATTGAATAATTCTGTTAGGAGATACTGTAGAGTGAATCTTATTTTGATTTCCTTTCTTTTAGTTTATGCGACGTGAGATCCATGGATTGGATGCTGATTGGAGATGAAAAATTAGGTTAATTTTAAAACAGACGATTACAGAGTGAAGCAGATTTCATTTCATCTTTTAATTTCTTTGTTACAAGAAAATCCGATGCATAAATTTTGCTTTTCGTGACAATTACAATATATATGATTGCTTAATAGTGTAATTTAGCAGATTACAGTCAGTTGTCGTAAAATGTTTAATTGGCTTACACATTTCGAACATGATAAAACATGTATGCCTTAACATTTATAAATTCTTACTAGAACAAATAAATCTCACTCATGTAATGTTACAAGCATGTTTGAACCTTATAGATAACAGATGCGAAGTATAATCTAAACCGGTGAATCTATGATTAAATGGCAGGGCGAGCAGTTGAAGCGCAAGAACATTGTTGAGATAATGGATGAATCTCCCGCACCTGAGCTTGGTTCCATGCGGTATCAGCCCGCCACTAGAACCCTTTGATCTGTTTAATAGTTGTATTATTTTATGTATTTAACTAATAGTTATTATTATTTTTTTTTTGACAGAAACGCTAATGCAGTAACATCTGAACCTTTAAAACCTATCTCATCAAAAAATCCCAGATACATTGACACTCGTGTGGATGAACTGTTTCCTAGCAGGAAAAACAGTCTAAGGCTTAAAGTGCAATATGGAAAAGAAAATGTGAAGGTTTGCATCATAAGCACTCATTTGCTAAAACATGGCTTCATAAAATCACCTTGAAATTTCTAATTGCTCTTATTGTATAAACATTTCAGGAAAACGTTACTGCCGATCATCCTGATAGCCTAAAAAATTCTTCTTTTTCTCCAAAGCCCGCTGCTGATAGGCAAACACAGTGTTCAGGGTATGTATTTGCTCATGCATAGCTGTATCTTTTATATTTTTCCTAGTTAATCTGCATGTTTCATTTATTTCTCTCATTTCATTTTGTTTTTGCAGTCCAAAAGGTACACATGCCTCAACTTCAACTACACAATCTCACATCACGAGCAAAAAGTGTAGCATAAGCACATTTCGTACCGTTGCGGAGTTATCAACAGGGGGTGAAAAATCATCTGGCTGTTCTCTTGATATGGTACTTTTTTTCCTTTTTTTGTTGCTTATATATATTTTTTTTAAATGTATATATGTTAAAACAAAATTCACTTTTATAGGATGAAGCCTTTAAAGGGCTTGCAGCTCGTCCACCTCCCAATGTCTCAAGTTCGCCTACTGAATCTTTTGATGGAAAAACAAATTCCACATCAACAAATTTTTGCTCAGAGTTCAATATTTCTGGCCATAAAATTCCGCTTGATTTCACGTTGAAAACTAGCATGCGTGTGGTTACTTCATCCTCGGTTAACTGGTAGGATTTTGGATTTGTTACAAAGAAAATGATTAAAGATCCATTAAAAGTTTGTACACTAGCATGTGTGTGATTATAAATCTTTATAATCATTTAGGTTTCATCGGTTGATGAGCTGTCACATATTCAATGGCTCAACTGATCAAATTTCCAATACAAAAGCTTTGTCTTCTTGGGTGTACCCACAGAGTTCTTTACCTCCTTCAGTTATATCTGCATTAACTTTATCTTCAAAAGGGGAAGGTATACTACAGCCAAATAGAAAAACTGAAAAAGTCGGTTTTGTCCTTGGGTTGTGCAGTTTTTCTCATTTCTTTTTAACCATAATTGTTTTATAAACTTGTAGGCCAAACGGATTTCTTGACCAAACGTCAATTGGCATGGGAGACCTCTTTCCGTAGCCTTTATGTCCTGTTACGGAAGAACATTTGTAACTTATTTTATGGTATTTATTTGTTAATCAAATAATATTAATCATTATTTATTTGTGTTTCAGTTCTTTAACATCTGTGTTTTCTTGCAAGTTTACAGTCTGCACAGGACAGTTTGTGGCAATGTTCACTAACAGCAACACTTCAACTGAAAGCAAAACCTTCTGCAATGCGTATGTATCCCAATCAACAAGAAGCTTAAGGTCACTTTTAAAAGAACAAGTACGTCTCATCATTCATTCATTCCATCAAGTTTATATTGGCCTTTTTGCTTTTATGTTCTAAATTGTTAATATGTATTTAAGGACATCTCTTTTACGATGCCTTTGTGCCATTCTAAAGTGGAGCAAGTAACCACAGAAGACCTCTTTGAGCTCTCAGAGATTGAAAAGCACAACCTGGGAAAGGTATAATCCCAACCACCCATGACCATTCACTGTACTAATCTAAATAGATGGATCCTAACATTCAAGGGGGTGGTGTGGTGATAAACCCCTCATATAGTGGAGTGCTGTGAATTTTCTAGTAGCTGGTTCTCATGGGTACACAAAAAATTGATCCTGATTTCTGACTCAAATTGACCTGTTGACATGTTTATGCAGACTAGGCGTACAATTTCTTTATGTGATGTGGATAACACTCCAGAATCTTTATTGGTGTTTAGCGATAATAATGTACATGGATTATATGACTTTCTGCTTAATTATAGGTGATCACATGTTCTCAATCAAGAAAGATAAATCTTGTAAACTATAATCATTTCTTACTTTTCTATGTAGTAAAAGTCTTTGTTTTTGTTTGCAGGTTTCTTCTACCATCTCTGAACATTTTTGATGTTCCTTTACTTTATTCACCAGTGCCATTTGAAAATGCTGCTATTTCTGCGCCAGAGGTTTGTTTATAACTCTAGTACTAGTAGTAAACGAGCCAAGTCGAGCTTGAGCTTGGCTCTATATTGAAAGCTCGAGCTCAGCTCACTTACTATTTATTAACTTTTAATTTATTTTGTTTATATGCGTATATATAATTATTTTGGTGGTGGATTGCACACAGGTTAAATGCAAGGAGGTGAGGAGACTTGATAATACCTCTGCTTTAACTACCCATGGTTCAAGTTCTACATCCCATTACACTATTGAAATCAAGGATACATATCTTCCACCATGGTTAACCAGCAGTGTTTGTGATACACTTAGGTCCAATGGTGATAACAGCTTTGAGGCAAGGTGAGTTTATTTTTATTAATCATTATTATTCTTATTTGTTTTTTGCTCACTAAATGGCATGCAAATGCTGTTCAAATGCAGTTTTGTGATAGAACCCATGTCAATCGGTTTAAATGTTGGTCTTGACATGGTTAGCAACAAGTTCGAGCCCAAAGAGAGCGCAGTTGAAGGGTTGCCTGATCCAAGTTGCCTGTTTGGTGTTAGAAACACCGTCGTTTCTCATCACCTGAGCCGTGGCTTTTTGAAAGGCTTAAAATACTCTGATGTTTCTTACACCGCTTCCCTCTCGCCAGTTTGAAGTTACCCGGCTGCAAAAATGCTGTGTTTGTGTTCTATTTCCTTAAAAACCTTAACTTTTAACCAACATTGCAGTTGGATCAACATTTTTTAAATTTATGTTATTGGTCCATATTGTTTTTGGTATTAGATTGTACATTAATTTCTCTAAGTAGTATTTAGTAATATTGCTCACAATCTGGTTATTACAAATACTAGTCAACATTTCCTAATTTTATGTTAGTTTATATTGTTTTCCTCTTACCATACCAATACCTCTTCTATAAGTGTATACTACCGGGTATGTATGTTGTACAAACCAATGGGCATGTATGCTGTAGTTTGGCGATTTTGCTTTTGTGTTTTGAACCAATTTTTTATTTATTTTTATCTTTTCAAAATCATTAGTTTTTTTTATTAAATTTCCTAAATTAATAACAATGATTTATGAATATAATACAGGTCTTTTGTTGCATATTTTAAAAATTAACTGAAACAGAACATTAAATCGTCAAAACTGAAAATACAAATTTTAAATTGTCTAACTTGCTTCACATGTAATATGTTTTGTGCATGGACTCTTAAAACGAATAAAACCAAATACAGCTGATAATGAATCTTTCTATCAAATTTTCAATAATGTTACAAACCAAAATGTTCTTGAAGTCAATATTACATTATTACAAAGGAATCAATAAAACATTAAAATAGGTGAAACAAAAAAAAAAAAAGAAACTATAAATAAAGATGTGTTTGCATTCAGGAAAAGAAATGGAACTGACAATTTTGTGTTTGGTTTGAGAGTATGAGTTTTAAAATTATGGTTCATATCTTTAAAACAGGGGGATTCTCCATGGTAGAAAGATGAGAGAGATTTAGCAATTGATTCTCATTTTCAATCTAGTTTTGCCATTATAACCATACCTAAAGAGACTCCAGACACAAACCAAACATCACCCTTTCTCTAGAAGAACTTAAAACCACCTGAATTAGAGTCTTTTACCGAATCCCAGAAAGACGGTTTCTCCAGCTCAGCCTTTTTCTCCTTGGCTTTCTTTGTCAGCTCATCAATGGTCCCAGGGAAAGATTCTTCAATGGCTTTCTTGAACTTGTCATGTAGATTCACTCGGTCCCGTGTTCCTGACACAAGCGTGCTTGCATTTGGTCTCTTCAGAAAATCTAACACATTCAACAAGTTCCTCCTGCAAGATCACATAAGTATATAAAAAATCTTTACAAATTATAAACTTAGAATTAACTTACTTTGGTTTCAAAAAGCACTGAGACGCTTTAAGGCATTTAGATCCTAAAAGCCTAGGCGTGAGGCAAGAGCTTCATGTACGCAAGGCATTGCTCTCATTACAACTAGATAAGCTCTATGTTCAATCAAAAGCTATACCTCTCTCATCTCCTACAAACCTAGTTTGACCAATATTGACCCACATGTACATGAAGCGCCACCTCAAGCCGACAAGGCCCTAAAGCGTTTTTTAGATTGCCTCTCGTGCTTTTTAAAACCAAGCAACTCAGATGATTAAAGAACCTGCTAACAAAATTCTGTGTAATGGCGATAGAATCCTCAAGGTTTATAACCAAATGCCACCATCCATTAGGCACAAAAACCACCTCACCAGCTTTGCAGACACATTCAACGGGTCTTTTTTTCCAAGTTTTAGTAGACTCATAGAAGTTCATGAACCACTCTGTTATCGACACAGGGCACGCCACCTCAGCACCATCTGCGCTTGGGTACACCCCAGGTGGTACCACATCAGGAGGAAACATAACCCATTTCTTTGAACCTTTCACCACTGCATTCCATGCTGAGGTCGAATTAGGATCAATGTGAAATGACGAACCTGACCCTGCTGGTCCGATGATAATCCATCTATAATCCGGTCTCTCATTGCCCAAAACACTAAACAAATCCTCACTGAAATAAACGGGAACTTCATAATCTTGATCCAATTTAGGAACTTTATTTGCAAATTTTGGGTCAAAAAGATATAATGGTCTTTCTTCTTGCGCTTGATCAGCGTATATAAAGAAATCGTTTAACTTCATTTGTATTGGTCCAACTGAAAACCGAGTGTCACCGCAAACTTTCACTAAATAATCCCTATCCCATTTCTTCATCGCAGGCCAGGTATCCAAACACCCTTCTAACAAAACCGGCTTATTTGGCGTCTCAAAATCAGATACAAACTCATCAAAAGAAATCCCCTTTCTTCTAATAATATTATCTCTTTCTAACCACTCATGTTTCATTTCAAGATTAGCACAAAGCCAACTTTGAAACAAATAATCAGAATAAAAATCTTTAACCCTAAACCCTAAAGTTCCAACCTTTGAAACATCAAAAGAAGGATCATAAGCAGCCACAAAAGTGGATTTCCAAGACCCTTTAAACACAAACCCATCATCACAACTTTCCAACACAAGATTCCTCCAAAGGGGTTCATGATTACAGAACACATAAAATGATTTGCTGACAGTAGACAAAATCCCCAAATGGGTACCTCCTAAGAACCCTAGAATGTCAAGAACAAGCTCATCTGTTAGTGTATGAATGTTACCTAAGCCTGTGTTTCTTGAGTTGTGAGGAGATGAGCTGAAGTAAAAGTTTCCCAATGGTTGAACTCCGTAATTCTGTGATGGGGATGAACCCTTTAAGCTGAATCCATCTTCTGTTGCAAAATCTTGATGTTGTTCTGTTGAATTAGGGTTTTGTCTGCGATTTTTGGAGTGAAATTTGTGGGGTTTTCTTCTCTTTCGCTTTCTAATTTGCTTTAACAAGGTTCTACATCCAAACATTGTAACGATTAGAGAAATTGCTGATTGCCGATTGCAGAATAGTTGCGTTTACTGAAGAAAAGGGATGTAGGGTTTATAGGAGGGACTCCATTGGGTTTAGACTTTAGAGCATTCACCATGAATTCTCCCGATCCTTTTATAATTACACTACAAATTACATTTTTTTTTATTTTTTATTTTTAATTAACTAATATATTTTTTTATATATTTATAATTTTTTTCATATCATCCACTTACAATAATATTAAAAAGATAATATAGATAAACAATGTTTACTAAAACGAATAAACAGTAATATTTTTTTTATCTTACACTTACATTCATTTTATATAGTATATGAAACATATTTATAAATCTAAAAGAAACTTTCTGTGAATTCTTTTAAAGAGAAAATAAAACAAGAAACCCTAAGCTTCAATTCGACAGTGACACCAAGGGGTTGTTTCACTTTGTTGTAACATAAGTAAAATTAAAAAATAAATATCATTTAAGAGTATTCTCATTCCATTGTTATTCATATTTTTATAATTTCATTAAAAATCACCATCACTTATATTTATATTTAATTTTTCAAAAAAATTCCACATCTCATTCTTTATAATTACCTCTATAGTCTTTTTTTTGTTATTTCTCTCTTTATTTTGTTTACAATCTTTACCATTAACTATTTTATTTTATTATCATTATTTTTTAAAACGGCTTATCTTATTATTATTTACTTTTAAAATTGAACCTTATTAATAATTTTTAATAAATGTTTGATTATCTATTTATTATGGTATGGGTTTTGGGTTAACCGGATAAAGTTATTCAGGTGCATATAAGAACAACTCATTGCATCAGCTCTATAACTGCACATCATCGGTTTTTAAGTTAAGTACAAATGCAAACAATTTATTTCATTAACAAATATCATGAGGGTGTGAAGTGTGAACAAGATGTAACATGCTTTATGGTATGGAGTTTTTGTTAGGATGGGAGCAGCAAATCATGATCTACAGAGATGAGAAGTTGAGAACCACGAGAGTCGAACTGGATATACGCACCGAGGGGAAAATGCGAACCATTTGTTCAGTGAAAGGTTAGATGGAGGCGATGTTTGTATCAACTGGCTATTATGAAGAAAGTTATATTGAAATTTATGTGTGATAGTAATATAGGAATGGTCAATGCCAAAGTGTTCCAGCAAAGGCAATCATATAAGAAACTATGAATCAAGATGATATAAATGGTCTCATTTTGTACAAGGTTATATGATGTTTTGCAAAGCTAAGATAAAACCGAGTGTATTTAAGCACCTTTGGTACTTTTCCACGGTTCGAGTACAACAACAACAACAGTTGAGATCACTATGAGCAAAATTATAATAGCCAAACAAATCCATTTCCTTGTGTTTTTCTGTAGCTTCTTCGTCTTTTGAAGGGCTTTGTTCCCATTTTGCACATGATCGACGGCATTTGACACCTACATATGTCATTCACAAGTCATAAATTAAATATAGATAGTGAAATTGAATATGTGCCAAAAGACCAAGCT
Organism: Flaveria robusta; assembly: GCA_025506415.1. Lineage (NCBI taxonomy): Eukaryota > Viridiplantae > Streptophyta > Magnoliopsida > Asterales > Asteraceae > Flaveria > Flaveria robusta. The sequence continues at coordinate 35,305,878 of CM046474.1, read as the reverse complement.
ATCCTAAAACAAAACCAAACAAACAGTTTGGTTTGACTAGGTTTAGTTTCATGGTTTATTGGTTAGAGCTTACATGTGTCTCTATGTTGTCCAGCATTTCCCCTTGAGCATCCACTAATATAGCCAAATCTTGAAATATCTGCAAGAGTACCCCAAATAAAATTACCCAATTTAAGGATCAATTGGGAGCAAGTGTTATGGATCGGTCATTTGTTCCAAGATACAAAAGGGCATAAATTGATCATTGGAACATATAAAGACACCATAGAGGAACCATCAAGTGGTGGCCCAAACACTTGAGACCCTCTAGCATAGGTCTAATGTTCGAATCCAGCTTCTACTGTTTATCTACCTTTAACCCCCTTGAAGGCCACCTACGAGCGCATGCTACATTTACCACGGTCTTTATGTAAAGTCCTATGAGTTTTTTGGCAAAATGTTCTTACAGTTGTAAGGAAAAAAAAATTGTAGAGGTACCACATAGGCTAACTTCATAATATCATGGGTCACCAATTGCAAATATATGAAGACCACAAAACTAGAACGTTATATGGTTGAACCAACATTGGTAGGTATAAAGATCAGGGTAATTAGCAAGCTTCATAATATTATAAATTAATTGTTTCATGTTCATTGACATTTGACAACCTCTATCAATTTTAATTCCTGTAGTACAAAAATATAGGCATACCTGTTGCAAATCAAGAAGCTTCCTTTCCACCTCTATAACTGCATCATGGCGTTCTTGGATCTCTGCAAGTGTGTCAACCACCTGCACTTACACCCTGAAGTTTAATCTTATATAACACATAGATACAACATACACACACACAAAAGAAACTAACCATGGTTAGAGTAAAAGTGTAAAAAAGAGCCTATGGAGCTAACCTGGCCTCTTCCCTGTTCTTGAATTGCTTTTTGGAAGATTTGTTCACTATCCCCTGTCTCTATTAGTCGATCAATAGTCTAGCGAAGAATATGGGATAATCAGATTATATGCTGTTTTTAATGATAGTTTTTAGAATGAAAGATACTTTACCTCTTCATCAGCTCTGGTTCCCGTTACTGACAATAAGTAAACATGTTTAGTTAGATAAGATGCAATAGTTATGCAAGTATTGGTTATGTTAAGGTAAATTTAATACCTGTAAAGACACGTCTTTCAACAACCGCACGATGTTCTTGATGTATGCTTTCTCTTAGAGTCTGGAAAACGTTTGCTATAGCTATTAATATCACAAATTTATATGGTATATTAAGAAAAACAGAAGTTGAAGAACTGTATGCACTTCTGAACTACCTGAAATTCTGTCACCTTATCTTTAAATTTCTTTTTTAAGGCACTGCCATCAAGGATCAATATCAATAAAGATAAATATGAAGTAAAATCTTTAGTAAGTATTACAAGTATGATAGACAGACTATTACAGAGTAGTTGCTGTTCTTGATCTGTCTACACCAGTTCCTTGTCCACATCCAGGTTTTTGTCTATTGGCCAAGTTCTTCAATAGAAAAAAAGTAAGGATTAGGAGGAAAAAAGGTTGAAGATATGAAGATTGCTATATAGTATATACTGTTCATTGACTAACCTCCTTATCAAGTTCCTCGATTTTTACTTTGATAAAACGAGCAATCTTTCCAACTTCATCCACATCATTCTCCATTCGTCGCTTGATTGCTGTAGATTAGCACAACATATATTCAGCTTTAAGTTTTCTAAAACAAGTTTTCACGAAATCTTGTTTTGAGGCTCAAAAGTTGATGCTGATTTTGCATTATCATCAAATCCTGTACGAACATTTGCAATAAGTTACCTTTCATGGCAGCAGCCTTGGTTACAGACTTTGATTCCTCATGAGCATCCTGCATATATAGTTTGTTTATAAGAAGGCAATTATATCCCATGAAAATGCTTTTGAGTGTAAATTAAGAGAGTGAGGAGAAACCTGTAGTTTTCTCAGAAGCCTATAGAGTTTCTCAAATTCATTCTCAATGTGTTGAACCTAATTATGGGAAGAAATTGATAGCCATTATGAGTTATGCCAACATAATCAAGTTAGAACATAAGTTAAAATAAGGGGCGCAATAGAGCCGAACTTGAGCTCGGCTAAGCTCGAGCTCACTTCTTTAATGTAAGATAGCTCGAGCTTATAGCAAGCCCATCTTGATTCGAGCTTTTAGCAAGCCGATTTCAAGCAGTTCACGAGCTATTCAGCTCATTTACACCCATAGTTAAAACTCACCTTCTTAAAAAACTCATCCAACTCTATCTCCGCGGATCGCTTTCCTCTTTCAATATCTCCATCAACATTACTGCCTCTTTGAGGGCTACTAAATGCCTAAAAACCATTCTCCAATAAATACATAGAACAAGTAACCAAATGAAGAAAACAGGATATCCAAAACATATTATTCCACAAGCTACTAGATTCTAATGATCTGATCTTAATATTTCAGCAAGCATTTAATTCTCTAAACACAAAATAATCGAGTTCTCCTTCACAACTATGTTATGGACCAAACAAAAGAACTCATCACAAAACACTAGTTTGGTAGGTGAAAGCGTCTCATTTGGTCTATAAACACACATTTGTTGTATATACAACCGATTGCGAGTCTCATAGCTTGTGTTCGTTACAAATTGACAACTTACAACAGTATGATTCAGACTCCAACCACTAAAAACACAAGAAATTTCTAAATTATCTGCTTCCTCCTTTAGATTAATCGAATCCCTAGACCCTAGATTCGTGATCTCGCTCCTTTCAACCGTAAATCCGATTTCAATATGTCATTACATGAACACATATGCATACGTGCATTCGATACGTAATTACCAATCATTCAATCAACACTAATTATTAATGCTAATAAATTATTGCATCTGATACAGATCGATTTGAAACATCTACGTCAGATTTTGAAATCAAGTAACATTCCAGCTGTAAACAATGCACATATCATCGATCGTTAAAGCGAATCTCCGATTAGAAAACTTGAATTGTGATTAAGAAACTTACAGATAAGAGATCGTTCATGTTGAATTGATGTTATTTGTGTTGATGTTGGATTGAAATTTGGGGAAGATGACATACACATGCAAATGAAACACCACAGGAAGAACCGTGAAGGCACGCTTTTGCTATTCATGCTTGAATTATATTATTATTATATGCTTTCGTTTAGTATATGTATTATTATGAAAATCATGCTTAAAAACAAAAATTTTAAATGGAGTATTAATGTTAAATATTTATAAAATTAAGACAAATTTAATACGAAATATAAATATGAATATAATAAAAAAAGAATATGATCAAGATTGTACATTGATGTGTTATTAAACGTACCTCTTAAATTTTTATTGTATATCTTAAAACATCACATGGAAATAAAATTGTTTATGAATTGGATAGATTGGATATTGTATTTGATGTAGTTTGTTTTTATTTTATTTGGATTATCAATAGGAATCGAAAAATTAACATGAATTGGATATATTGGATAAAAACCCTCTGTTGTATTTATACAGTTATTTTTTCATGATGGCTAGTTTTGGGTAATAAAATTCTTAGAAAAAAAGGAAATTCATAGGTGTCCCTAAAGGAACATTATAGTAATAAATTAAACATGCCTAACAAAATAAATAAAAAAACTAATTTATTTTGTGGATTAAGGATAACTAGTTTTTTTAATATAGGAACATTATATGACGTGGTAAAGTATATATTACAATCGATCCAATTTATTTTCAAATTATTACGTCAATGATACCTATTTTATTTGACCTGACTCGTTTCCAAACAAATTACCATCGAAACTTAGACAAACTCGAAACGTATATAAAAAGTCTAATTTTAAAAAGGTAATTTAAATATAAGACACGTGTGTTGCGGCGGAGTAGTATGATTTAACATGTGCAGCCTAATAATTATAGAAAGCTATTTAAATAAAATAAATGTTAGAAATTAAAAGATAAAAGGTAATTTAAATGAAAATAATTAAAAAAAATAAAAAAAGAAAAAGAAGCACAGTGCAGGGTTTGAACTTTGAACCCACTACTTGTTGAGGATTGGGGAGGAGTCTTGCCACTCGACCAAGATGACAATTGTATTTCATTCCAGATAATAAATATTTGGAGTTAACTCGCTTCGGGAAAATCCAAAAAAATATTTTCAAAAAAGTGCGGCCAAATCAAGTGACACCACGTGGCAAAGCCGGGTGGAACCCCACCGACCTTTCTAAATGAGTTATAGTTAATGGTTCCAACAGTCGCACCTAACACTTTGTTAAAATGCTTTGTTAAAATGTTTTACGTAAATATGAAAAAATCGAATGTTTCTGTTGTTTTAGTTTTCGTTTTGTATTTTGTCTTTTCATTCTCTTTGATCCGATTCATGTCGATCACTATCCACCACCCATGAAAAGGTCGCAATCAACGTTGTGCTTCCACCTTTATTTAGATATGAGTGATATGACACGATTTGGTCTAACCTTTTTGATTAGGTCACATGTATTTAGATTAATTTATGTTGTAGTAATACTATATTATGCTTTTAATATAAAAGGCATAACTAAAAAGGGCCACAATAAAGACTTAAGCTACGTAATCCATGTACCCTATTTATGGGGATATAACGTAGCTCTTATGTATTCAAAACCTCATTAAAATGATCACGTTAATTTATAGTTGTTCTAACACATTCAATTAATTGAACTCTTTAATTGGTTTAATTTAACCGTCATCTGCTAATTGACCTATTATATCCAATGGATTGTGTTCTCGTTATTCGAAAATTAGACGGATCTAACATATCAAAACGTTTAAAATTAGAACTAAAGAAATAAAAACAAGTATATGATATAAGTTATATGTTTGCATTCTAATTACAACCCACCACGTCAATTCCCCAACTCGTTTTGATAAATGGGTAACACACGTTATGTTTTGGTTAACGATTTTAAATTTATTCGAGTTATCATTAATATCTTTAACACATAAAAAAATGCATGAATCATGGCTTATTCGTAGATTGCTCGTGGCACCACAAAAGCAATGTTTTGAAAACCGGACTGGACCGGCCGGTCCGACCGGTTGGACTGGAACCGGACTCCAATTCGGTTCGGTTCTGTGCTTAAAACCGTTTTGACGTTTAACCAGTGGTCGGACCGGTTGAACCGATCGAATCAACGGTCGGACAGAGAACCAGACCTATTGAACCGGGTGTCCAACCGGTTTTTTTACACAATTTTTTATTTTTCAGTAATTTTTACATATATTTATAAAAAAATAATTAAAATTTTATCCGGTTCTTATATTCGGTCAGGCCAGTTGAGCCGGTCCGACCAGCGGACTCGTAAAGCGTCCGGTTCACTCTCCAGTCCTGTTGTGTAAACTTTGTACAAAAACGATACCACAAAAGCAATGGTGATAGGTGAATGCTTGATTAATTACTGTTTATAAACTAGTGATAGATGCTGTGTTACTGTGTAAGTTATAATTAATTATCAAACATTTGCATATTTATTAAATTGTTGCTACAATAAGAAGTTCATGTATCTAAATCGCAACCCTTGATACTTATTTTAGGGGGCGTTTGGTATGCAGGAATTCAATGGAATTGGAATTTGAATTCCATGGGGTATTGTGTTTGGTTGGTACTAGTTCGTTGGAATTGGAATTTGAATTCCATTCGTAACGTGTTTGGTTGCGAAAGGAATTGGAATTGGAATTTGAATTAATTCCCTCAAATTCCTTCAAATGAAGGATTTCAAAATCCTTTCAAATATTGAAGGATTTCAAATTCCACCGACCCCGACTCCGCCACCGACCGCCACCTACCACCCCGCCGACCGCCAACCGACACGACCGACAACCCTTGCCGACGCCACCACCCCCGACCGCCGCCGCCGACCCGACCCCCGCCGCCGCCCCCGACCCCCGCCGCCCCCGACACCCGCCACCCCAGACCCCCGCCGCCCACGATCGCCCCCGATCGCCGCCACCCACGACCGCCCTCGACCACCGCTTGCGGACGATTGCGACCCGCGACGCCCCCCGACCGCCGCCCGAGGCCGATTACGACCTCCGCCGACCGCCGCCGCTCTCGATCGCTGTCCCCCGACCGCCGACTACCGCCTATTGACAACCCCAACCGCCGCTGCCGAACCGCGTCGGTTTAGACACGCTCGACGGAGACCGCCGGTTCTCGACGATGGGCGTGATTGGTTGATGGTGGCGGCAACGGGTGCGGTTAACGGTCGGGTCGATTGTTGGCGCTGGCGGCGGCGGCGTTCGGTGGTATGTAGCGACGGTGATCAATGGTAATGGAAGTGGTGGCGGTTTACAATGGGTGATAAATTCCAATTCATTTATGAGTGTTTTGTCACTAAAAATACATTTGGAATTCAAATTCCTTTTATAGATTCCAATTCCATTGAATTCCAAATCCTTTGGAAATTATTGAATTCCAAATGCAATTCCTTATCATTCCAATTCAAATTCCAATTCCAATTTCAATTCCAACAAATTTCGCGAACCAAACGCCCCCTTAGATGATTAGTTATTCATCTATAGTAATAAACGAATATTTTTTGGGAATACATGATGTAGTTCTAGACATTTTAAGTCTTATTCCTCCTTATCTCTTCTAACAAGTTATTACATTAAATACTAATAATTTTATTTAACTTTTTTTCAGATTAAAATATTTTTTCATAAATAATAAAGAGGTCTTTCTATAAATAGAATTTTCAAAGAAACAATTTTTTTATAAAATAAAAATTTCTAAGACATTAAACTTTTTCAAAAATCAAAATATTTTAAAGCCTATGTTTTCAGAAATATAATTTTTTATGAAGTAAAAGTAATTAAAATTCAAAGTTATAATAGAAGAAAATTTTTAAAATGATATATTTTTTTAAAATCGGTTTGTTTCGAAAAAAGATATATATTAAACAACTTTTAAAATAAACAAAAAATTAAAAATAAAAGTTTAAAAATGATATCTTTGTTTTATTATCTAAAGTCATTACAGATACATAATTTTAATCATATCATATATCAAAATATTATTTTATAATTTATAAGTCTTTGTTATTTATTATTTAATATTTATTTATTCAATTCGTGTAATAAATAAGATACTGATGTAGTTAATATAAAAGTAAAGCAAATGCCAATCCTTATATTAACTTTCAGTACGACCATCTTTTATTTCTAATTTTCATCTATCATTATTTTGTGTCACCTTAACATTATATTATCATCCCTTACAACTTACTATCAATTTGTATGTATAAATCCGTGTTGAATTGTATGTTTGTGTAGTTAACATATTTTATATTATTTTTTAAAAATAATAAATTTTAAACTTATAATATTGTTGTTCTTATGTTAAAAGGTTAAATGTAAAAAAAATTAATTCAAATTACATCGTTCAAACGTTAAGAAATTACAAGTATCAGTCAAATCCATAAGATGTCTAAATGAAAACTTAAAACCACCGCGGATAATAATAAAAATATTAAAACAATATACCGTTTTGACGACTAAAACAATATAAAAATTTTAACCCTCAAACAAGTTTTTAGTTTAATTTTAAATGTTATAACTAAGGTCATACATGACTAGTTGTTGCCTGTTATCTCGTACTACTACTAGAAATCAATTAATTAAAACGGATCCAGTTTTAAAAAATAGATACGAGTCAAACTCGAGCTATAAAAATAAAGTTTGAAACAAGTCAGATTCAAGCTCGATCGCTTTAAAACTCAATAAGCCGTGCTCAAGCTTATTTGGGTTCGGGTTTAGCACGGCTCGGTAACACAGTAATTATAAGTTATAACCAAACAAAGTTAAAAGTGATAAAGTGTTGTTAGTCAATATCATACTCAATGTCTACAAGGAAATCCATTAAACCACTCAAATACAAAACCGTCATGAAGCATTACAAAATGAAAGTACTCACACATCACGACACCTACCATTCGTCTATTGACAGAAAAAAGGAACAAGAAGACAAACTTTTTTCTTGTTCTTAAAAAAAGTATCTGTGCAATTTAGGTTGGTGTTTTTATTTTATTTTATTTATATCTATTTTAATAGTTATTTTAATTCTTTATATTGATAAATCAACTAAATGGATATCCACTTAGTACAAAAACATTGTTTAGTCATAAATTGTTACAAGTACAAAAACAATGCAAAATCAAATTATAATAAACGGTACTCATTTATCATAAATTGATATATTGTCACTATAATGAATTCTTATTAACATTTGGTAAAGTCGGTTATACTAGGTAAAAAAAAAATGGACTTGCTACTATTTAAAAAAGTAAATTACAGGTTTTGTTCTTTAAGCGTGTAGGAAATGTGCACTTTCTTCCTTAATTAACCTTTAATAACCACATGAATCATTCTTTATACTTAGGATTTGTTACGAATAGTCTCCTTTGGATGGATGAACACGAAAATGAGCTGTTAACTTGAGTGATGTACAAGGCCTATTAGAGCATTTTTGTCCTTTTACCTCATATGAATAATATCATAAGTTAATAATTACTATATATAGTAAACTTGCATTTATTTCTCTCTTTTTATTGAATATCACATGTAGATTGGTAAAAGAAAATTAAAATATATTCAAGTTTTTATTATGATAAAAGAAAATTAATATAAAACAAAATCAAACTCAAATAATAATTGTTTACAAGTTCAAAAGCATGACCAACATAGCAACTTATGAATTGGAAAGCACACAACTTTCTCAAGGAAAAGAAAAGAAAAGTGGTCATTTATGCTAGTGGACCATGATAACACACCCTTGGTTCCCAAGTCACCATTTTTTCTTTATATAGCATATACATCTCATATACATTTCATAAACCTTAACCAACAATGGCAAGGCCATTAACCCAAAGCTCAATTGAAGATATTTGCAAGCAAATTCATGGTTCTTTGGAAAATTCAAGCCTTCTTGTTCAGGTTTTCGTGTGCCAATTAACGCCAGATGAATGCCAAAAGACCAGAGAAAAGTACATGGAGATTTATGGAGACGATTTATTTGATCATCTCCAAAACAAGATTCATGGTGGGACATCAAGAACATGCACGACCTTGTCATTGTTGATGCTAAATCCGCATGAACGTGATGCTATCGTGGCTAAAAACGCCATTTTCAAGGATAAGGGTGGGGTTAACTATAAGGCGCTCATAGAGATTTATGTTGGTAGGAAATCAAGCCATTTTTTCCTCATCCAACAAGCTTATCAAAGTAAATTTAGAAGGCATTTGGACCAAGACATCATGAGTATTGAACCCCCACATTCTTTCCAAAAGGTAAATGTTTCTTCTCTTGTGCATAGGATACAAACTAATTTAAGTCCCCACTCTTAACAAAAGCTTGATCTTTCTTTTCTTGTGCATAAGTAGTTGTACTTTATGCATGAGTACTTGTACATAGTGAAAAAGTACAACTTTTTATGCATATGTGTATAAACCCACATGGGAAATGAGTGATTAGAGGTGGGTTTGTTGTGTAGATATTAATGGCATTGGCTGCATCACAAAAGGCTCATAGTGCAGAAGCTAGTGTACACATTGGCAAGTGTGATGCACAAAGGCTATTTCAAACAGGAGAAGCAATATGTGGGGGGTTCAAGATTGATGAAGGAGTTGTGCTTGAAATTCTAAGTAAAAGAAGCATTCCACAACTCAAACTTACTTTCACAATCTATAAGCATATTTATGGGCACAGTTATACAAAGGTAAAAGCTTTCACAGTTTCACTTACAAATAAGTTCTATGCCATTGATTGTTCTAATTTTTTTTTGAATGATGAACTTCTATTTATTTTATTTTATTTTATTTTTTTCAGCATTTAAAAAATGAATATTGTGGGGAGTTTGAAGATGCAATGAAGATTGTGGTCAAATTTCTGAAAAATCCACCAAAATATCATGCAAAGGTGATCAAATTTTCTTGCTTTTCAAGTAAAAGTTCAAGAAGAGTCCGTTAAACTTCAAAGAACCTTCAAGCAATATATTCTTTTTTGTTAAATAACTTTTATCTTAAAATACTCCAATGTTACTTTATAAAATATTAAAATATAGGACTAAATTTAGAAAAATTACTTCAATTCATAACTTTAATAGTGTATAACAACAAGCCATCTTTATTACCATTTATTTATTTATTTTTCTAAATCTTTTTTATATTCAGGCGCTAGAATCAATCATCAAAGGAAGAACAAAAGATGAGGGCAACTTGGAACGTATAATTTTGAGTCAAAGTGACACCGATATGAAAAAAATAAGAAAATATTACAAGAACATATATGGGGTGGATCTCACAAATGCCATATCGGAGAGCATTCCATTTGGGGATTTTAGAGAATTGCTCATTGCATTGACCATGAAAGCTAATATGGATTCATGATTTACGCTGTATAAGTTGATAAAGAGGATCTGATAACTGATAAAGTATGATATTTTAGTTATAGTTGGTCATTGTAACATGTAATATGTTATTATTACAAATACAATTTTCGTTTATCGATAGACTATCAAGTAGTCATATATTTTTTATTATTATATCAGTCGAGTGATAAAACTCACATATGAAATATTTAAATTAAAATATGGTGATTGTTGCCAAAACGACGGCAACGGCTACCATGAAAGTTTGATATCCATACTTGGTAGCACTGTTTGGTGCGGGTGCGGGAGCAGTCCATCCTTGCACGTTTATGACCAACTTTTGTTTGTGATCGGCACAATGTCGTTCCACACCACAAATGTACCACTTTTTGCCCGGGGTCTTCAAGGTCACAACATCGTGTCCGGATGCAAGGCGTAGGCTGGGGGCCGGGAGTGTGCAATCAGCAAAGGAACTAGCGTTCACTATGTATACGTCATGCATTCCTGGCATGTACCTGAACACTTCAATAAAATAATATGAAAAAGTTAATGATTTGGAAAATGATTTATTTGTTATATTAACAATGTTTTGGGTTTATGGTTCAAAAAAGTTTAATCAATTCACCTAATGTATCACCAACGTAGAATTGTTTGTCTTTAGCCCAACTTTGATAATCAAAATCGATCGTCCAACCACTGTCACCCCCAACCATGTATTCGGTTGCAATCGTGGTCTTTGGAAGTAAGACCGCAACCGAAATGGCCAAAAAGACAACTATATGGCTAAAAGTGGTCATTGCTGCTTGTGTTGAGATGCTTGAATACTAATTATTTGCAAGTTATTTTTCGTTTTTGAGTTTGATTACAAATATATAAAAAAGTGTCTATTTATAATAATGTATGTTTCTTGGAAATATCCCCAACAAGAAATGAGATTGTTATTCACGGTAATCAGTTGGGGCTTTTGTCATTTTCTAGCTTTAGTTTTTGTACAAGAAGAATATGTTTAGATAACACAGACACAATTGTGGTGTTGAGTGTAGTGATAAATATAATGGTGTTTTTATCTGAACTAAAGGTTGTAAGTTTGAGTTTTGTGATGATAATTTATCCCTAATTATATGGATATTGCTTATTGATATATTTTAAGAGTAGCAGTAGATTAGCGTATGAGTCGTAGTTCTAAAAAAATATAGATACAACTATACGAGTAGCAAAACATAAATAATAAAAATGTATTTAGAAAAACTATAATTCTAAGAATAATTAAATGTAAAATTATTATTTACATTCACGCTTGCTTGAAAGATTATATCATAGAAGACTATTATATATATATATATATATATATATATATATATATATATATTTGTTTTTATACAAGAAAAGTTTTTCAACCTAGTTTTAATATATTAAAATCCTTCAATTTGTTAAAAAGCCATCATTATACATTTTTTTATATAAAATCACTACCTTTTCTTAGATGCAAGTGGTTGTGAATTATTTTAATATAATAACTTTGCTAGCTTTTAAATTAGTTAAATTTTGATAAAGTGACATTTAATATTTCAAAGAAATTATACCATCCTTGTTTTGATCAATTTAAAAGTTAACAAGTCATTGTATTTATAAAAAATAAAATCAAATTGCTTGCATTTTAGAAAAGTTTAAGGAGTTTGGTAACACAAAAGTTAGTTTGATAATTTTTTAATACATTTTTGCAAGTGGAGAGACTTTAACACACCGGCCAATATTAGGTTGAGACTTTTTTTTTTGTTAAATAAGAAAGTATATTAGTTTTTAAGCTATTAATTATTCAGTTGTAATACTTATGATAAATCTTACCTTTTTTTTCGAACATAAAAGGTATTAGAGTTCATAAAATATTGCACGTTACTTATAATCAACGTATTTTTAGTTCTTTAGTTGTGAATACAATGAGAGTTTCATAGTTGAGTACTGTGTGTGAACGATAACACTATCACGAGAAACAATCGCCAAAAGTTTTCATAAACAAGTATGTTAAACAGTATGAATCAAGGTTACAATTCAAACAAAATAAAGCATTTTTGGAAATTCCATAACTAACTCGATTTTAACGATTAATCAAACCACATGCCGATGCAATTAAAGAAGAAAACAAAATTTGGTGAGTACAAACGAGTATAAAGTCTAGTATTGATCATAGATTTAATCAGGAATTAGTTTTTTTTTTTTTAAACTTTCTTTCAATTTATAATATATTTGATTCAAAATTAATATATAAAATTATAAAATAATTACACGTATAGTTAATATGATAAACTCAAACTTTGCTTTCCATCATTTTTTTTAGAAATCACACAAATGATATCAATTGTGTGCTCGGGTTGTTATATTTTTAGTCCTTAGAGCATTCACATCAATTTCTAATACTTATTCTTTTGTACCTTTATTATTATATTTTTTCTTTCATCCACTCACAACTTTAAAAAGTATTAAAAGATTTATAGGGATTTAACAGTAATTCTTTAAATATACAGATGTCCACTTCCAATCATTTCCTAAAATATACAAAATACACTCATATAAATATAGGAAACCTATTGTGAATGCTCTCACAGAACTGCAGTAGGTGATGCTCTATTTTTCCTTTTTGTTAATTCTTTTAAAAAGACCATTTTGTCCCTTTGATTTCTATAAAAATTATACAAAAAAGTTAAGATAGTATTTGGTATTAAGGAATGGAAGACGTAATGTAATAAATGATTGAGTGTGAATGAAAAATAACATGTTTGATTGCCAAAGAAAATGAAATAAATTATTACACAAGTAATCACATTCTCCCTAATCACATCAAATCCATTTCATCCATCCTTTTTTTTTTTTTTTTTTTTTTTTTTTTTTTTTTCATTCCATCCCTTTTTATCTTTAGTCACCACTATCACCAACCACCAACGACGACAACCACTCACCATCCACCACCACCACCACTCATCTTGTCTTGTTAGTTTTGTTTTAGATATGCGGATTTAATCATCCGAAAGATTATTTTTGTTCTTGAATGTCTATGTGTTTGAGATAGATTAACTTCTGTAAATCTTATTTTTGTTCTTGAATGTCTATGTGTTTGAGATAGATTAACTTCTGTAAATCTTACTTTTGTCTACGAAGTAAACTTTACACTTACTAATTAAATATCACAATACAAATTAAGAAATTAATTGTTCAACATGTACTAACATAGGCAATGAAAAGTACAATACACGTTTATTATTAATCACGTTATTTCAACTCTAAGTCAAATGAATCAATTGACAAAAATAACAAACATTTAGCCCCCTCGCTTGGTAACTTACGATCATGCCTTAACGTCTATGGCTAGCTTTTGGTTATAGGCAGAACAATGTTCCCTTACACCACAAAGAAACCACATTTTCCCTGGGGCCGAGAGCGCTATAATATCGTGCCCAGATGTGTAAGCTTCACTTGGTGGTGGAATAATGCAATTAGCAAACGAGCTACCATTCGCTTTGAACACGTTATGTAATCCTTTCGGATAATTAAACACTGCAACACACAAATGACATCAAAAACTGTATATTTTACATGTCAGTATAAATTTCTAAATATTGATATATTTTACCTAGAGTGTCACCAACTTTAAAAGATTTAGTTTTGGCCCAGGCTTGATAATCATAATTGATGGTCCAACCATTGGCATCTCCGACCACATAGTCCGTTGCTACGGAGGTGGTCGGAAGTAGCATCGCGACAAAAATGGTGGAAACAACGATCATGGGGTTAAAGAATGCCATTTATAAAGTTAGACAGATTTGTTATCCCTTGTGACTCGTACTTGAACTTGGTTTAGAAATGCTCGTAAAATTTGTATTTATAGTAGCATTTATTTTTCTTGTAAACATGAAAAATAAAAAAAAAATTTGTTGTAACAAATAGAAGAGACAAGCACCAACTAGGTACAGCAAGAACAAGGGGTTGTTATTCACGACGATTATTATGTTTTTTTTCCTTTTTTTTATTTTTTTTTGGAATTCGAGTTTACTTTATAAATTATAAAATAGAAAATTTTACCATACAAATGGTAATATGGTATGGCCTTAAAAAGGCCCAATATCATATAATCTTGTAGGGGTGTAAATGCCTCATTAAACGCATCAATGAAGGTACAATTAGCTGAATCTGATGTGCACACCAACTGTTTGATAAAATGCCTCATCGAACTTCAAAGGAAGATTAAGATAGAAATAGTTTGATGAATATTTTTGTGTTTCTAGTTTTGTGCAATCCTGATCTTGGGATTGTTTTCTTACTACTAGTGATGTTGTTCAACAAACAGAAGGTATATCTATCTGTTTCTAATATATCCACACAATAGAAGGTATCTAGCATTAAGCAAGAAACCAATAATAGGTAACTAAACGTTAGATATCGACATTCGAATTCCCAATATTAATAAACTTTTTGATCTCTTTCATTGCAATTCATAAATTGTTGTCGCCTCCTTTAGTTATTTGCATGCCTTAGGATCTTAGCTATTAATTCATGTTCTATACAGAACACAATTTTTTATCTTGATATGGAAAATAATGAGTTATTGAGTGTTGTAATCAACTTTAAGGTTCTACAAATTGTTCATATGGAAACTCTTTGCAATTTTGTACCAATTTTATCTTAGTTTCTGAAGTTCTTATAATTTGTTTATGACATAAATAAAATATGAAGCTCTTGAGTAATTTACTTTGTATGGTCATGAACCTTCTAATTATGAATAATATTATAAATCATATCATCTTCAACATTTTGAATGAATCCAATTCCTTTCTTTCATGTTCTTCTCTGCAGTTAGGTGTAGTCAAGAAGCTTTTGAGACATTTGCTAATCAAGAATTTTATCTGAAGTTGTTGTATAAGACTAAGTTACTGCTACAGGTAAGTTATCTACATTGACCACTCATCATTCTTTTAAAGTACTTAAGGAAAACGACCATGTACCTCGGTTAATTAGGATTTTGAGCAAAATACTAAAAGGTTTTACGAAAAGAGCCCCATTTTTAGAATTCGCTTTAGGCCACCAAAATGGTTGAGCCACCCCTGCTATACGGCATGTATAGCCTTCTCTCATTTGGCATATTGTTGGAAAACCCTCATAAATGGGAAAAAAACGCCTCATACAGGCGGAAAAACACTTAATACAGCCTGTATAGTCATACGGGCTGTATAACATGTCAATGGTGTGTGAATAGTAGGGGTGGTGTTCATCTAGAAATACCGTTCTCGCATTCTAAAAAATCATCAAGACATGTATGCCAAAGCAGCATTCATTTCAAATGAGTTCAAAGGCAGAAGAAAAGCTTAAAGTTTTGTTACATTTTATTGTGGGATTAAAACTCTTACAGAATAAACCCCATGAAGAAGTTAAACAAGACAACAGTATATGTATGCTTTGGGAGTATTACAAGAATGAACAGTGGGTCTTTGTGCAAGAAAGAAAAAAGCTCATCAATCATCAGAAAGAGTGAACCTGACCAGTTATTTCACAGTCAATAGTTCGGCTGATTGGTCAAAACTACCGCGAATTGATAGACCCCGACTCGCCCTCCTCTTGATCGAGCTCGTCTCATTGTGAGGTCTACTTGCAGTCATACTTGAATCTTTGAGAACTCTTATAATACCTGTATAATTCAATGAGATTGCAATCTTCATTGCAGTGGCACCCTTATTAGTTCTTGCATCAACATCTGCACCTTTCTTTACTAATAATTCAATCACATCGGTGTGTCCGGATTCCACAGCACAATGTAGAGCAGTGTAGCCATCTTCATCGCGTGCATCGATATCAACCCCTTTCTTGATCAGAATCTGGACTATGTCAGCCCGACCCTTGAATGAGGCCCGGTGTAAAACAGTCCAACCATTTTGGTCTGGCCCGTTGGTGGTCACTCCACCTTCAAGAAGCCTTTTAACGGTTCTAATATCCCCTTTTCTTGCAGCTGTAGATAAGGTATCGGCTAGACCGAGGGTGTCATATAGCCGCGTGTGTCCATGCTCGACTGCAACATCATACGCGGTCTTCCTGTCTTGGTTTTGTATGTTTTTGTTAGCACCCTTTTGAATCAAAAGCTTAACCATGTTTTCATCCCCAAGAGCTGCAGCTATATGCAATGGTGTCTCACCTGCACTCGTGTTACATATATCGAACTGGGCCCCGCTGTTCAATAACAAATGGGCACAGTCCCGCCTTCGTTCCTCAACAGCTAGGTGTAAAGCGGTGTTCCCGTCTGTTGTAACCGCATCCACATTGGCTCCTTTGACCAAAAGTAGCTTTAAAATGTCAACATGCCCCCCACCTGCGGCTAGGTGAATCGGGCCCCACGTGGACGGGTCTGATCGGTCTATGTTAGCCTGGTTAGCTAGTAGGAGCTCTACAATCAAGCCTTCACCCAATGCTACTGCAGCCTCAAGTGGGGTTGGCCCTGATCTTGTCGCAGTTGACCGAGCATTTACATCTGGCTTGAACTCAAGTAGCACTTGAACCAAATCGGCTCGACCCTGATCAACTGCCAAATGGAGCAATGTCTGACCTTCCGAGTCAACAGAGTCGACCGCCTTCCAAGACGGGTCACTTTTCTCCAACACATCCCTTATTTCATCAATCAAACCATTGGTAACAAGCTTAGCCAGAACCACTGAGCCCACAAACATGACCTTGATACCACTATCCACAAACACCTGTTTCTTTCTAGTGGTAAACCAATCACTCGGGACCGAATCACTCATCGAAGCGGTCTTAACCGCTGCGCCAGGGACCACAACGCTATGCAACCAAAACAAGTCATCACAATACGGGTATGACTCGGGTAGGACTGAATTTGGGGGTAGATCATAAGTGATCTCCACAGTGACTGTTGTCAGTGGTGAAATGACCCCGGTTTGTGGTCTAACCGTGTATGCGAACTTGTTAACCGGCTTCAGCTGAAAGGCCACGGGCATCGTGTGCATAACGTTTCTTAAAGTGAGCTTACCGTAACACTTTTCACCTGGTTCGACGCGTATTGGAACCACATTTGATGGCTCTAGACTTATCAATCGGTCCATGGGTGTTCTGTTGTGAACACAAGTTGAAAAAAGTGGTTTTACAAGTTGAAGAAAAATATTAGATTTTGGTATAAGGATATGGATTGCCGGCTATTACAATGTAATGTCATGTCTTGGTGTTAAGAACAATGTTGACTTGTTCTATTAGTCGTCCAAATTTGTATAACTTCAAAGACACATAAAAGGTAAGTTAATAACTTTCTGATGTCGTATGGTTAGAGCAGTAGTAATTATATAAACAAATCACAAGATTTATCAAATAAATCAGATACGATAATGGTGTTCGTAAATTGTTGAAACCAAACCGAAGCTAGTTGGGCAGTTTGAGATTTATGATGTTCTGTTTCGAAGGTTTAGCATGTTAATGATCCAACTAACGGTTTGAAACTAGAAACTTGGAATCAAGGGTGTAAACGAAACAAGTCGTATGGTTATTTATTCATTTTTGAAGAACATATTTACATATATATTATATTTATAAGTTATAAACCATGTTTATTAATTAAGTTTTTTCTTACAAACTAATGAATTAGAAAAGAAAATGAAGAGATTTAAACTAGGTAGGGCGTTTATAACATGTTGAAACCGATCAAACAACGTAAACCAAAGCAAGTCGACCAATTTAGTCGGTTTGAGATTTATACGGTTCTGGTTTTTTGTGGTTTACAATTTTATGGTCTGTCAAGTAGTTTAGAACATGAAACAGATTGTGTAAACCGAACATGCTGTTTAAGCTTTTATCTCTTTGTTTTTGAAATATACATTTTTTTTTAACGAAGAATGTACAATTATACATATGTATTATATTTATGAACCAACGTATTATTAAGAATATTCATACAAACTAATGATTAAATAAAAGAAACAAAAATAAGTTTTTATGTCAAACCTAGACTGTAAACCCATCAAAACGTTAAAAAAAGCCGATTCATTCGTCATTTTTCAAAATCGAAGTTAGCAGTTTGATTCGTAATTTTCGTCAAAGCGATCAAATTGAACTATTAGCACTCCTAAAATCTAGTTACACATGCAATATATTATGTATCAAACCCAGGCAACTTTTTTAGATATCCTATTCTCATAATCAACTCAACTACATCATGACTCGTTGCTAACACCAAAAACTGAATATGAACATTTCAGTCGCGATTTGGCAGTTGTCCTTCTCTATCACAATCATAAGAATTTGAAATGATTAATATTATTTACAATGTTACATACAAAAAACAACTTGTTTTTAAATAAGGAAAGAAATGAGGGCAATTTTAAACTAACCACCCAAACCTAATCTTGTTGGCCAATTATTTATGCAATTCGAGTTTGACAGTTTAGCATTTCAACCATCCAATTGATAGTATGGAACTTGGATTGGCCATGTAAACCGAACTAGCTATTTGGCCTTTTTTATTGTTTATTTATTTTTAGAATATGTAGTTACTTTTTTTTAACGGTAAATGTGCGACCCTGCTTCGGAGGATAGATGTTATTTTGATCAGGCCCACCTATCCGTGTCCCAACCAGACTGCACCCCCAACCCCTTTAGGAGGAAACCAATTGCTGGAAAAATCCACTGACTCAACTCTGAACACATTACTCAGAGTGATACTTAAACTCATGACCTCCCCCAAGATACATATGTATTGGTAAACCATTTCTATTAATGTATATTTTATACAAGCTAACGATGCCAAAAGAAAAGAAAATAACGTGTTTATTACCGGCCAAACCACTAAAACCTCGTCCAACCCAGTCTGTTTGATTTTTTATCTTTTGATACTAATTTTACCCAAGATTTTCATCAAGACTTATGGGTTGTAAACACCCTGAATCAAGTTCCCTTAACAATGTTAACAACTAAACTTGTGACACTTTTTAAATTTACTATTCTTAGGATCAACTCGGCTACACGTTAGATACATTATCATGGCTCGTTGTTAACACCAAAAGTCATGTATGAACTTTTCGATTGCAACTTGATAGATGTCCTTCTCTATCACAATCATAAGAATATGAAATGATATTATTTATCATGTGACATAAAAAACAACTAGTTTTGGTAAGGAAAGAAACACATGTACCAAGTATGGCAAAGACTAAAGACACACATGTACCAACCATTTATTGAAACCGTGTCCCATGTGGGTTTTGCTCCATTTGCAACATTGTCGACCTAACAAGACATTATATATGTATCTTTCTTTGTGGTTGCTTGACTATGTCCATACAACCACACTTTTGGACTCATATGGTGTTTATTTAAAAAGACCTTAAAACATATATATAGCAGAGTGATAATTTTTTATTTTTAATAAAGATCTTTGAAATAGTTTTTTTTACCTATATGATCAATTAAGTTTTTACCTTTGTAGTTATGGAATACATATAAATTTGATATATTCATTCTATGATCATATATCCTTAAATATATAAAATATGTGTTGGTAGCCTGCATGCACTAGTAATGTTTTGACTTGAAAACGTAAAAAATAGTATCTTCAACCATGTAAAACATATACTTAAAATTAAAATCATAAATGTAACATCGAATAATATCAACAACTTGTATATTAATACTTACACCATGAAAAATACACATCTGAATGTTTGAAATGTAGCTAAAAATAAACATAAGAAAACAAATGTAGAAAAGGACAACATAAAAGTTAAAAAAAAGCTAAGTTAAAGAGTAAAAAATCTATAGTATATAATAAAAGAGTAACTAGAATGCCACGTGTCATTTTTCTATTACTTCTTAAAAAAATTTCCCGCCTAAACTAATATATTATTTTAGTCAAGTTTTTATTTTAAAAAACTAAATTAATAATTCATTTTGTTTTTAATTTAATTTTTTTATATTATCAACTAAATTGTGTAATCGCATGTTATTTTGAATTATACATACTTTTATAGTCAAATAAAATTTAATTGAAAAAAAGTTAAAAAAAAATATTTATTGATATATTTATATATTTTGGGTTGGTGTCAATTCAAAACAACAAATTTTTTATTTCACACGGGTTATATTATCCAAATAAGTACTTGAATATATATAACTTAAAAAATATAACTTTTTTATTTTTTATTGTTTTATGTAATACGTAATTTAATCATACGAGATATTTATACATTTATGAATTGTGTAGTTTTATATTTTCAACCAGTGTATTACACGAGTATCTAACCTAGTATATAATATAATTTAACTTATATACAGATAGGAAAAGTTATTTTAAATGTAAATGGTAATCTTAATGAATTTTAGGGGCGCGAGTGTAAATTTGCTTAAAAATAGCAAGAATAGCAAGCACCAAAAAGATTCGAACCTAGTGGATGCTATAAGATACAAAAGCTTTACCACCCAAACATCTTATTCACTTAATTGTTGAAGTTATGAAATAACTAGATAAGTATATATTATCTTAGTCGAAGTGTGATGAAAGAAAAAAAAAACACCATAACTCGAAATGTGGTCTTTACTGTTAATCCTATTTGCAAATGTAATAATATATATTTAACTATTTAAAAAAAAAAATTTATTTAGGGTGTAAATGATAATTTTATTAAAGTTCAGTGGTTGTGCGCTAGTTGGTTAAGAAAAAAAAGAAAAACTAAATTGGTATTCACTGTTTATCGGTTATAATGTAAGTTTATTAAAGTAACTAGAAATTGATACCCGCACGATGTTGTGTGATCGTACGGTAATATTAACGTGATTATGTAAATGACGAAATGCATTTCGAATATCAAAACATACATATAAAATAATTATATAAAGGAACCGATTAAAAATGCCATAAAAACAAAAAAAATATATATATACTTGTATTATATTTTATCGAAGCACATTGCAATTTGGAAATCATTACCTTGTGTTGGAAAAATTTAAATATATATTATATTTGACTTTGATTGGTTTCAAACGAAACTTATACCTACACATAGATAAAAGTTAATACGTCGCAATGACGTATTCGAATTTTCAAAAGACATAATAATTTAAAACTTAAAAACAAAACATATCACAAATCAATGTATCAATAAAATAATATCAAATTTAAACTTAAAATGAATTCACGTCAGGTAAGATGGTTGAATTTTTCTTATTCTTTTTTAGTTTTTCTAAATCAATCAAAACGAAATAATATTTACAGTAATCCTTCTTTCGGAATTAAAAGAAATACATTATATCTTACTTTCCAAAGTGTGTGTGTGATTTCTTAGTAAATCAAAGACATGAACCAACAAAAACCCAATCACACGCCCAACTTTTTAGTTAAATTTACTTTGACCCTAGAAGGAAAATCAACATTTTCGGACCTTAACATGCAAATGCAATATGAGGGGTATCCTCTGTTCTGATAATTACTCACCAATTGATTTCGATATGATGTTATCTTGAAGTGAGAATAGAAATGCTTGAGAGAGAATAGGAGCCTAGTAGTGTAATAACACTGTCTAATTTGCATTAGGTTGTACCAAATGTGCACCTCGTATATTTTAAGGACTTCTTTGTAAATCATAAGACTTAAGTAGCAAATCTGTAAATACATAAAACCCAACCGTACAAAACGACATAGTATTTCTATAATATATAATAGGGCACGAGTGTAAATTTGTTGAAATAAACAACAATGATGGCACCTACAAGATTTGAACATATGTGGGTGCTGAAAAATTAAAAGAATTTACCACCAACCCATCTTAATCACTTGTTTAAGTTATGAAAAAAGTTACATATATTATCTTAGTCAAAGGCATGGTGAAGGAAAAAGAAAAAACACCAACCACAACTCAATATATATGGTGCTCTTATATAATTATACATTTTCTCTTAACAAAAGGAAGTGAATGAATAGACATGAATATTTTTCTAAATATTTTTTTTTATTCGGCTTTTCTCTCAAATCAAAAGATAGTGGAAGAAACTAGAAAGTATAAGAAGTTTGTTTAATAGTACCCACTTTAATATTTTACCATTTCAACTTAATTTAATTATGAGATTAAAAGAATATAATAGTTAAATTATAATTTTATTTTCCTTTTCTTTTACTCGAAAATACAAAGAAATTCTTTTTCCTTTTCTTCTCATTCGACCTCTAAAACACCAAATATGAATATGTACTTTCTTTTCTCTCTTTTCCTTTTAAAGATTAAAAGATTAGACTATGTGTAATTATTTATTTAATTAAAATGATACATAGTTAAATATGAATTTATTAAATTTATTTTAAATCAATTGTAGTGGTTTAAAGTCATTTTTAGTTAAAAGTGAGAAAAATAAATTCATTAATCTATTTTAACGTCCGTTAAGGGTTTGACGAAAATTTAGTTTGAAGCACCCTTTAACTAGTACGTAATGGTTTTAACACTCCAATTGCACTCACATCAACAACTTTAAAACCCTTTAGGAACACCACTAGACGGACCATTCATCATCAGATCATGTTTATTACTAGGTTATGAAACTAAAACCACTTTCAAATAAAATTCATCATACATGTGAAAAGTTACTTAGGGTACAACCCTTTTTTTATCTTCTAAATTTTCTTACCCTTCTTTAAACTTGGGACACAAGGTAAAGCTTTGAAGTTTGAAGCAATAAAATATGAGGAAAGATGAACCCTTGAAATCATGCATGTCCACCACGTGTAACCAATTTTCACATGACGGAGCACTCTTCATCCACAGCAAACTTCTGTTCCGATTACACGAACGGATCATAATTCGTTACAATCTCAATCTACGTCTGTATGTAAATCACTAAATCTATCCCTTTTGTATACCTAAAATCGAATAAACCAATCATCAGATGGAAACGACGACGCATCTGTCTCAGATCGCCGACGACGTTCTTCAACGATGCGCTCTGTACGTAGAAATCGATCCTGTTTTTGTTTCCAGATCGATTGAGAATTTGATTTTGAGTTTGATTTGATTTTGGCGGATTTTCCAGGAGATTAGAGACGCCAGTAAGCGGATTGGTGGAAGAATTTGAAGGCGGATGGAAAGGGGAGAAGAAGGGAGAATACTCGAGGAAATTAGTGGAGTATTGCTCGTCGAAAACGCTGTATGAAATGTGCAAGGATGTTGAACAAACGATTAGGGAAGGATCCTTCAGCAAGTTGACCTTCGACATGATGCTCGCTTGGGAGTCGCCTACATCCGCTGATGAACGATCTCATACGGTACATGTTATTGATTATGTATTGTTTATACTAAGTAGAAACGGAGTTTGATCTCTGAAATGTGCAAACTGAACCTAGATCGGATCCAAATTTGAAATCTGAAGGAGATTCACAACTTATTGCAATTGATGTCTAAGTGATGATTTGACTTGATACTTTCCATCAGGTTTAAGCTGTTGATTGACCCAAAGTAAGACCAATGTAGTTAGGTGACAGTTGTGAATGGGCTAGCACTGTTGAATGCTCATTATTGCTCTATTTCAATCGCCACTGGATTAAACCCCTAAGTAAGAGTTTTAGATTGAAGGAATTGTAGAGAGAAATGATCTTTTTTTTTTTTCACATTAATCTCAACTCCAATCTACAAAGGAGGTTGTGCTACCAATGGATAAATTTGGTTAACATTATTAAGAGTACTTTGTGTTCTCCTTAGAATCTTTTCATTATCAAGATTATAGAACAAAGGGGCTAGGATTATAGAACAACTAACTGTTTTCAACAACATATCCTCTATAGTTTATCCATTGTGGTCAATTGCATCTTGTAGCTAAGACAATGCATGTGAAATAGTCAATGATGGTTTTACATATTTAATACTGTGATCACAATCACATATTATACTCATTAACCCATGCTTAGTAGTATGTGTTGAGTTATGAAGTTTGATAGTTACAGGAAGGACTGACTTCCTGACAGGGATCTTATGACCCATCACCTCGGCTGGTGTTCCGCTTTTAGGCCCGTTTAGGTTTACCGTGAATGTAGCCCAATCACATTGATTGAGAGAACGACATTATATTCATGTGTTCTTTAATATATTTGCACTTTTCCATTCTGCAATTTTGTTGTAGATGTTTGTTCGATTCAGAATTTCCAACAGTGTGTGTGTGTGTATGTGTGTGTGTTTATCCCTCTCAATGTTGTTAAAGTATCTCAGCTTTCTACTAGTGATGAAACACATTAAAGTGAAATGCCAGCATCTCATTTTTCTGTAAGTGAATTCCACCAATGTAAAAGCATGGTGCTTGGAAAAGAAAATTAACTTTGATCTATAGACTTTGTATTTCAATGTTGCATGAGGCCTTTGAGATCTGTTGGCATTTTTGTTCTTAATCTAGTAGCTCTTCAATGCTGTTTTTTCTTCCAACGGTCAGGAATGTGTGGCTAAGGAGAAAGAAGAGAAGAAAACATCAAATCCATCTAACAAACAAGATGAAATACCCCTGTTCTATTCAGACATCATGCCACTTCTTGTAAGTCACCTTTTTGCATTCACATTTTGTTAATTATTTATTTGACTTATGTTTGTGCCATTTTACATCTTATTTTACTAACAATGCACAGCATAAATATATGCTTGAATTACATTTCCAACAAACAAGATCATATGATAGCTGTAATTAATTATACTTCATATGTCTTTTACAGTTTTTATAATCATCTATGTTGTGCTAGCAGGTTAACAATGAACGGAGTGCTGGAGAACATGCATTTGTGTGGCTGGGATCATTAGTTCCTTTGGTGGCTGATTTCATTAATGGGAGGTTTACTTTTGAGACACTAACAGCATCTACAGAAAACCGTCTTCACTTTCCTGCCTATGACAAATTCCTTCAAGAAATTGACAAGTAATTCATCTCTATGTTTTGCTACGTACTAAACTGAATATGCTGAAATGAACATGATAATTTATCAGCAATTTGTTCATCTTGGCCAACTGTTGTCAACAGATGTGTACACCATTTGCAAAAGCAAGCAACACCAAGGAATGTTGAGATGGCAGATGATGAGTTTATTCTGCATGTTGAGGGTACTGCAAGTTCACAAAGAGTAATACGCCATATAGGGAAACAAAGCTGGCCTGGTTTGTGTAGATTTTTTTCTAATTTCCTTACCCATTTAATTAGAAATGGTTGATTTGGGTTCTGTACGAGTCAGATGGTCGGTTTGAACATTTTAGCCAAAAGGGGAAGGGTCAAACATGTTAAAAAGTCGCTCAAAGTGTATTTGTATTGCATACAACCTTCTTATTGTTATTAAATTATCTGAACTATATTTGATTTATTGTATAATATTTATTTTTTAATCAAATTGACACGTTTATTTTTCGTTGAAATTATAAAAGATGGCTCCTTTCCACACCAAGGTCAACTCAATCCTACCTAACTTTATAGCCGTACTAAAAATGGACCCCTGTCCACACCGAGGTCATTTTGACCGTTACTCAACCCGCACATCTTGCCGCCACCTGTTCTTTTACATATACAAAATATTTTGAGAATGCGATCTGTTATCATCCCTCTATTCTCATATAGCTGAATTTTGTAGGTAGGCTTACATTAACCAATTATGCACTCTACTTTGAGGCATCGGGCTCAGTGTCATATGAAGATGCATTCAAACTTGACTTGTCGAAGGACATCGAGCAGTCAATAAAACCCGCATCCACAGGCCCGTTTGGTGCTCCTCTATTCGACAAAGCCATTATATATGAGTCTGCTGAGCTGTGAGATTAATTACCACCTCATGTACTATTTCAGTTTAATTATCTAGAAACATCTAGTATGCTGATAGCTGCTTCTTCATGCTTATTTTATTATCTAAAACCATCATGTCCACCTTCATGGACCTGCCATATAAATATACTGCATTTTCCACATTTCAGTATATTTGAAAGGGCTAATGGATAAAAAGGTAAGCCAAATGCATTCTGATTCCTGCTTTTGGTAGCCAAATTGGTTAAATATTTAACTAATTTAGCTAGTTACCTACTATAATTTACCTACATATCAGTGACTATGTCATTATCTTGACCCGTTACTTAATTAGTTTAATATCTAACCAAAATTTTTGGTAGTTAGACAACTTAATCGAGATTTTTGAATCTTTGATGGTTCTTTTACTCTACAAAAGTGTTGAGTACCTAAAACTGATATTTAAATCACAGGTTCTTACCTTTTATGCATTTTCCTATTAAAAACACATCTGTAAATATGACATTCTCTATTTACTTATTTATGTTTTTTGAATATTTTCAGGGAAGAAAGTTTCCTAATTGAGTTCCCAGAATTGACTAGCTCCACAAGACGAGACCATTGGCTTGCTCTCTTGAATGAGATTATGTTATTACACAAGTTTTTAGCAAAGTTTAAGGTTGAATCTCCTCTACAAGCATGGGAGATGCATGCAAGGACTATACTAGAAATAATAAGACTCCATGCGGCCCGAGAAATGCTCAGGATTTCGCCACCTAATCCCAAAAGTTTCCTAATTTTTGCATTGTTTGATGAGTTGCCTACAGGAAGTAATGTGTTAGAAGAGCTTGCTGAGAGCTTAAAAACAGTGAAAAGTGGACACCCATGCAGTGCTAGTTCAATATTAAGGAACTTGAATGTCGCGCAGGCTTGTATCCCGTGTGCAGAGGCAGAAGTGGGTACTGAGCAGTCTGAGATCGTAAGTAACCAGCCAGAAAATCTATCGTCTTTGGAAACTGCTGTTGAACAAGTTAGAGAGGAAGCTAAAGAAATCAATACTGCTAAAGCTGCGGCTGATGAAGTGAAAGAAGATGGGATTGGTGACAGTGCTCTTGTATTGATGGTACAATACTACAATGCTTGAACATCATATTAACTTGAATGCTTGGTAATGGGTGAAATGTGCTGGTCTGGACTGGGTTAGGTTGACCTGCTAAGACTTCTTGACCATTTCTTTGAAAGTCTCGTGAATAATGAATTATGTATTATTACAATAACAATCTTAGTCTTAAAATAAAATGATTTATGAGATTGATGCTTTAAAAATAGACTTTGGGCGACTTTCAGCTTGTTTGAGTTGTTCCCCTTTAGTTAATTTTTTATTTGACCCCTTTGTCATGTGGGCTCAAAATGGGCCCGCATGTTGAACTACTAAGACTTTTTTGTCCATTTCTTAAAAAGTTCTGCAAGAATGAATGTGTTATTTATAATTACTAATATAATATTTACTACAGTAACAGTTTTAACTTTTTAAATAAGACGATTGATGAGATTGCAATGCATTAATAATAGACTTTGGGCACCCATTGACCCATTCATTAATTTGGTACTTAATACTTTTTATGTGATCCATTTGAAATAAAACACAGTCAAATCGACCAAATTCACACCTCTAGTAGTGGTTTTCATGTTTTACTAGCACATGCATTACTTCTAAGTTTTTGTAGTGGTTGATGTTTCTTTTCACAAACACTTACTATTAATTCACATCAGCTTGTTTCTTCATTTACATGGACACTAATCATTTTTTAGGCACCCTATTTCTAATTTTTAATTTATGTTGTATAGGAGCTCGTGAAGCCATTAAAAAGTGTATTGCCATGGTTTCAAGAGGTGATGGAGTGGAAAAAACCTGCAACCACCATTACGGTGATTGTAAGTACGCTCATCGTTGTCTACAAGTAAGTAATTTTTGAAATCAAAATAGCATGACTGAAAAATTCAGCTCATCTATATTCAAGATAATCTTCTTTTAGTATTTTTTGTTACAGATTACATTAGTGATTAAATGGTAATGTGTTTGTAGAGAGTGGGTTGGACAGGCCATAGCAGCATTGCTACTGTGGATGGTTACAAAGATGATAAGGGCGAGAAAACACGAAGTAGGCAAACGAACCAAGTTTGTTGTCTCCCCGCCTTCTGATCAGACAACAATGGATAGTATAGTGGCAGCAAATCATGGAATTAACACTATATATGACATTTTGCAGCTGGTCAACGTTTCCCTACTAAAAATATGGTCATTATGGCTTGCAAATGCTCCCAAGGTATCTGATACTTGATATTCAAAATGTTAGTTTTTCCTAAATTGTTCTAATTCATGTTATTTATAGTCTCATTGATGAAACCTTACGCTAAGGCCACCGAAATACCAAAACAACATTACAAGCCACCCACATATCAATTTGATTTTATTTTTATTTTTGCTAATTCTGGCCGTTTACTTGCCAGAAATCATTAAATTATTGCCCCTTACACCATCAGGCATTCTTAATCCACTTCATTTACTTGATATGATGCACCTAGGGGTGTCAATTGCGTTGGGTTTGTGGGTTGATGGGTTGAATTCTTTAACCCGAAACCCATATTTTTTTTTCATGTCAAAAACATCAACCTTAACTCGCACACACTTTAAATCTTATTACCTGTTTAACCCTATTATCTAAACGCGTCAAATTGGTTGGTTGGTAATAATCAAGTTGCAACTTGTAAGCATGTTAGTCGGCTTGGTTGGTTGTAAAATAGGGTCATAAATGGGTTAGTGGTTCGACCTGCTTCATTAAAAAGGTTGGCGGGTTGACTTAAATGAGTTGAACAGGTCAACCCAAAGACTATCTGTTTAATTAAACATGTCAACCTGAACATGACCTGTTTTTTAAACAGGTTAGAAATGACAACCCAAAACCTGATTTTTTTTCATGTTGTGTCGGTAATTGCCACCCCTAGTTGCACCCGTTGGTGCTAAGGCAATGCTATGTTGGTTTCAAACAACTAGTAGATCCGCTGTATAAATTTGTGAAATGTCCTTTATTTTATATTCCTGATGCCTCGTAAAACTTGGACCGAATAAATAAATGGTTAATTTAGTTTGTGTAATACTAAGGTTTTGTTCTAATTTAATTTGTTTGATGTCGCAGTATAACATTTAATAAATGAAAACCCTTAAGACCCGAACAAACATCTCATTGAGTTAGAGATTCTTTAGTTATCAATAAAATGTTTGAATACAGGAGAAAAATATTCTTTGCAGAGGTTACTATATATTGAGGTTAGACTGTAGTTTGGTTTTATGGTAATTTAGGCTTAAGGGTTGCTATTTGCAAACCTCGTAACACATTTTATTCAAAATTGATTACTAATGAAATAAGAGAGCATTTGTTATCAAATTGACACGTTAAAGTGTTTCAAGTCAACTCAACCCGACTCATCTACTATAAAATAATTTATTCAGAAATATTATCCAACCCGATAATATTTCTACCTCTACTTGTAAGTTGGGTATCTGTTATTTTCATTTCTGGATCTGCCACCTAGTTAGCAGCACCGTTTATAAAAAGATACTTGGGTGACGTATAACGTTTTGATATTGGGTGGCCGTAGTGTGACGTTTTAAATACTTAGGTGACACATGTGCAATCAATGATATTCTTGAGGTATATCTTCAAAGGAGATTCAACTGGCAACAATCCTAACAGATTAAGTTGTCTCCTATTATTACCTTTCTTTGTATCCTTCTAATTATTCTCCAGTTCTAAATTTTTATCCCTACTTATATTGTGACTCCTCACAGCACACAGATGCAGTGATCGCTGGGTTGATTGGATGTGCTGTAATACTAGTAGTCATCCCTCTCAAATATATCATCATGACACTCGTGCTATCAACATTTGCAATGACATTAAAGCCGGTAGATCAGAGAAGCAAGAAAAATCAAATGGGAAATCGGCGAATGAAAGGATGGTGGGACTCGATCCCGGTTATCCCGGTTGAAGTTGTCCAAACGTCAGAAGACACTCCTAAAGGGAAGAAAAGTGAGTGATTTTCTTCTCTTTAATTCAGTTTAATCAGTTTTTTTTTTCTTTTGGATATACCATCCAATTATATTGTTAATTAAATAAGTTGAGTTGAATTTTACTACAGTTTAGAAGTTTATGTAGGTTATGTTTGGTTAGTGAAAATGTATAATTATTGAGTTTATATTTTACTATCGTGACAAAAACATAAAGTTTATGAAGATATAGTTTCACGACGCTTCTGAAACATGTATCATTTATTTGTGATTCTTTGCATTTGTTAACAGCAATTTAGAGGTAAGCCTGCCAGAGTGCCAGTTGCTTGGGTGGGGCAATGTCAAAATAAGTTCGTCGAAACAAGTGCTAGGAAAATACAATCAAAACAGAGTCACCTAATCTATACTGGTTTTTACGGCGCTATGAGTGGTATGTTGGCGCTATGAGTGGTATGTTGGTGATGGAAACGATGGATAGGTATCGGCACCATATAGTGTTGAGGTGTACAAACCGGTTTTTTTTTTTTGCCAACCAGTTTGGGTTGAGGACCGAACCGGTTTTTTTAGTGAGGAAAACCGGTTTGGTTGAAACCGGTTTGGTTGAAACCGGTTCAGTTTTAAAACCAGTTTGAGTTCACCGGACCCGGCCCTATACAAACTGATTTGAACCGGTTCCTAAACCTGCTCACTAAATGAAGCCTTTTTTTAGAGTTTTTTCAAATGTCAAGAGAGTATTGAGCGTTTTTGAATTTTTAGCGTGCAGAGAGTTTTTGATTGTTGTAATTCAACCAAAATACCCATAACTTATTTATAGTAATGTATGGAGGTCAAATGAGTTGAAAAAACTAAAAAAGGCTACTTTTTGACTACAACAGATAATTAATGTTAGTATTATAAAAATGCAAAAGTACCGGTTTGGGACATAAGCCAGTTTGGGAATTGGTTTGGGACATAAACTGGTTTAGGAACCAGGGCTTTTAATGAAAGCAATTTTAGCTAGAAAATGCCGAACTTAAGAAGAACGGTGGGGTCGGGCGAGGCCTTAACCGGTTTGGCCCTAACTGGCTTTTTTGGTGCAACAAAACCAGTTTTAAATTATTATATAACGCAAACACTGCTATCAAGGTATCATTTTGCAAAGTTTTATCTTACTCTACTATTATGTACAAACATAATCGCTTTCAAATGCCAACCTATTCTACATGTGTATAAAATTAAATAAGCAAATACCACACTGTTGTGACGATGATAGATTGGATTAAATAGTACGTAATGTCACCAAACATGATATGTTTTGGTTTCGTGTATCATGTATGCAATGAATCCCATCAAAAGATCATGGTTAAATATGTCTAGATGAGAGTACTATTATATAGATGACCTTTCAGGTGTGTGCTAATTGAGAACAAAATCACGACTTAGGGACAAAAGCAAATAACATCAGGATTATTGTGTGATATATAATATGTTGAGCAACCCATGTCTTTTTGGTAATATTGAGGCAATCCCTAATAAGAACGATGAGATGCTAAGGGCCATTGGTGCAACCTTGCCACACGTCAAAAGTCATGTTGTACCACAGCCTGGGTGCAATGTTCCCGCAACCCCATGGGTGACGCAAGTCATTTATGCCCCATGGCAACGCTTCCACCCAGGGTGTTCTTCATTTATGCCCCATGGGTGACGCAAGTCATTTATGCCCCATGGCAACGCTTCCACCCAGGGTGTTCTTCATTTATGCCCCATGGGTGACGCAAGTCATTTATGCCATCACGGAGCGATGTTCTTCAACCCTTTAGACAACCACATCAGACCCCACGAGATTGTGTGGCAGAATTCATATCAATCGTAAACATGATAGATGAAATGTTAGTTATAGTATATCATATTAACATCCATGACCACAAACTCTATCAAAATATATAATTAAACATGTTAAAATGGGAGTATTAGTTCCCGGTAAGCTGACCAGAATTATCATGGATTCATGTTAAAATAAATTAAAATGATAAATTTAAGCTAGCCTTAAACACAGGGACGGACCTAGGTTAGAGGGTGGGGGGTCGGTCGCCCCCCGTAAAAATTTTTTTTTGTGTTATATGTATGTGAAAATCTCGAACGCCCCTCTTAAAATTATGCAATCGTCTCACTTTTGCCCCCATAAAAAATTTTTCTGGGTTCGCCGCTGTTTGAACATTAATATTTTATGCAGTTTACCGTATATGTAATCTTCCCTCTCATAAAACTGTGCGAGGTTTTGTTGAAACGAGTTTTCGAATCTCTTCTTTGATCCCTCGATCTTCAATGGCCATTGAAGGAGGAAAGACGCTATCGGAACTGTATCAGACCTCACGTCGTTTGCTTTTGAAAACCAGAGATGGCTTAGAGCGCCTCGAACGCCTCGATTTCTCCTCTTCAGCTGCCACCGTCGATTCATCGGAGCTTGCAGTCGCCGTCCGGCGAGATATCTCCCAAATTCAAACCCTATGTTCCGATATGGACGCACTCTGGCGATCGGTTGCCGCCAAACCTCAGCGCGATCTATGGAAAAGGTTCGTATCCTAGGGTTTATCGGTTACGTATTGCTAAAGTGTTTCGAATTCGTTATTCACAATTCTATCGTGCTGTGATCCGAATGTTCATGTAGTTCTATTCATTTTTCATTGAATTGAAGTTAAATGTAGGATTTGGGTAGAATTTTGTTAGAATTCGGAATCTTCATGGAACCTGTGGAATTTGCGAATCATTACTGTTGTATAAGATCGTGATGCCTCGCTTCAAGCAATAATATATATTGTGTACGTGTCATCGCTGATTGTGTAAGATCGTAATCTTCTCGGGTTTATAGTGTATGTATCTTAATATGTTTCTAATTCATTATTCACAATTCTATCATTCTGTGATTCGAAAGTTCATGTAATTTTATTTCTTTTTTTATGGAATTCAAGTTAAATGTAGAATTTGGTAAGGAATTAAGTTAGAAATCGGAATCATCATGGAATTTGTGGAATTCACGAATCGTCATTGATTGTATAAGATCATGATGCCTCGGTTTAAGCAATGATATATATATATATATATATATATATATATATATATATATATATATGCTTAGAAATGCAGCTTCGGTGATCAGGTGGCGATCTTATATAAGAACCAGGAACATAATATCAAAATTAACACCAGAATGAAGGAGATTGTAACAAAAATAGAGGAATTCGCATGATTTAGGCAAATTCATGTGGATGATCATATATTTTCTATCGATTATTGTGGTAGTAATCTGAGTTTAGGATTGATATTAACCAGAAAATGTGAAAACAGCATTTGATGTTGCAGGAAAGTTGAGCAAATATCTGAAGAGGCTGATTCTTTCAGAGAAAGTTTAGATAGGTCTTTTCAAAGGCAGCAGAAAAGGGTGCAAGAAGCTCAAGAGAGATCAGAATTGCTTGGAAGAGCTGTATGTAAATTATCTTCTTTATCTATATTATATTTTATTATATATTAGTAATAATTTAACTTCATTTCTGACCGCATTTTTGTAACTGTGGATTAGAATGGGGAGTCATCTCATGTTTTGAGAATTTTTGATGACGAAGCACAAGCAATGCAATCTGCGCGTAACTCGTCTCGAATGTTGGAAGAAGCAACTGCAACGGGAACAGCCATCCTTGCTAAATACTCTGAACAAAGAGATCGATTAAAGGTACCAACATTTGTGTTTACATTAAACGAATATATAGAATCCATTTCTTCAACACTTGTAATGGCAATACAATTACTGGATGCCTGATACAGTTTTTGAAAAGAATCTACAACTTATAGTGTCCTTAATATATTTTTATGACACTAGCGTATTCAACTATATATAATGTGAGGAGCACATTCAAATTCCCTTAATGCCATGCAATTAACAAGAATAAAACTCTTTATATTGTAAGGTCATTGTGCATCATTGCCTAAAGTATACCCTCTAGGATTGATTAGATTATAGCCTGACCCACATTGTGTATTGTAATAAAGATGCTACAATAGATCTCTATATGTTGAAAATTCTGCTAAAATGTTTTAAGTTCTATATAGAGTTGCAAAATTAGCAAAATGAAAAGAAACTGGCTACTGAATAATTCTAACTCATTAAGCCTTGTTTGCAGATGCTCAAGTGGGCATGAAGTGTTTATTTTTAAATCTCCCAAAACTTTACTAACTAGCATTGACTGGTTTCTGATGTGGATGCTCTTGTTCTTTTTCAACAAATGTAACAATCCTTTATAGAAAAGAAATCGGAAGTCGAGCAAAATGCATAATTTACCACTCATGTACCAAAAAAGCCTAAAACTCACTCTGGGCCAAACTGAACTCATGGGTGCTGAAATTTTATTAGAAATTGTGTGAAGTTTAAGGTGCAAAAACACCCTCTTAATGCTGGAGAATCCAGATAATAGAAGTTGTGTCATATGCAAAAGTGGAAAACACAGCTTCTTTGAATCTGGGTGCTTAAAATTATTTGTTCTATGGCTGTTGAGAGGGGACAAAATGCCATTTTGCATGTACCCAACAATTCTAAGGATTCTTTTAATCTTGACTAAAAATTGAATTTGGTTTTTGTTTTTTTATATTTATTTTTGCAGAGAGCTCAAAGAAAAGCATTGGATGTGCTAAACACACTTGGGCTATCAAATTCTGTTTTACGGGTGATTGAGAGGCGTAATCGAGTTGATCAAAGGATCAAATATGCAGGCATGATCCTTACTTTCGTTGTAGTAATTGCGTTTTTAAGGTGGACTAGGTGATTTCTTAGGTCTTCATAACATCTCATCTGATTGGTACATTTTAGATAGAATTCAGCTAGTTTCATTTCACCTCTTAATATCTTTGTATAAAAAGTTTACTTATCACTAACATGGTTTAACAGGCTAAATCATTAGTTATAACAGTCATATAACTTTAATGTTGGCATGGTTGTGGGTTCATGTCTCACCTAAACCTGTATGTATGAGTAATATCCCTTAATATGATGACTCCACGGTTATACAGGATCATCAGTAGTGCATCACTGTTTTACCTGCGTGGCCGCGTAGCATTAGAAAACGTCTATTTGGTGGTAGTTAAACTGAAAAATATTCAATACTACTCGACCTTGACTCGTGTATATCTTTCATTTTGTTGTGTATTATATTGGTAATGACAACCTAATGCTTCGGGCTGTCAAACATCGCCACACGTAACTAATAATATTGTGCGAGTCTATTGGTTCGGATGTCTAATGCAATCTATATATAGACTTCATGACATATTAAGCATTTGTAATTCATAGTGATGTGTTTAGCTTCTGTTCCTAACTTTAATGTTTAATGCAAAGCTAACATCTCCATAAACATATAACAGATACAAGAATCCTTTTATCTACCCTTCTATTGAGGCATGACTTCGTTAATAGTTGGTGAAACTTTGCTAATCTACCTGAAAGCCCCCATGAAATAAGAAAATATTTTTACTTTTTACGCCGACTCTTTTCATCTCCATCAGATCTTCGATTATTTGTGAATCTATGCTCATGGAAGATGAAGTCAACGTCCCCTCGTTGAGTGTAATAGACGGCAAGTGCCCTTGAACAAACTGATTGAGCTTGTTATTCTGGATCTCAAATTGTTAAACCAAAAGAGCAACAGAACCTTAAATAAGTAATTAAAAAAAAATAAAAAAAGGTATGATAAGTAATTTAAAAAAATAAAATAAGGTATGATATGAAGTATGAGTGATCTTTAGTCATGTGACTGGATGCGTATAGCATGTATTTATATATACTTTAGTAAAAAGAAACTCTAAAACACAAACAAAAATAGATAGATGATCATAAAGTCATTCTAACGTTTTAATACAAGTATATATCTCTAGTAGCAAATATTTTTCAAATTTTCACCATGTTGTTTATATAAACGGATAAAAATTATGTTGATTACACAGTTAATAAAACATAATTAAGAGGATGTTTCATGTTTGCCAATTGTCATTGTAAACAAGCGCACCATGTATACACAATGTATAGCACATTGGTTTCACTTTCCACTTAAAGGAGCTCTTATGGACCCCACATAGGGCCTCTTGTTATCCTAAATATCTAATGTGGAAACTTGCACTATTATCCCTAGTATTTTATAGTTTCTTTTTTTTTTAAACGGCTAACGAATAATTTTTAAGCCCGGTCACCCGGGTAAATCCATTGGCGAAAGGCCACCCACGCCTGCGAACACAGATAGCGCTGGTGACCCGGCTCGCCCACCATTCCAAGGGAAACCCACCACTCAAAGGCCCACTGTGGTAAAACCCTTGGCCCACTTGGAGCATATTGCACCTAGTGAGACTCCAACCCATAACCTCCACTTAGGAAAGTCATAGAATGCCTCCTCCTAAACCAGTTGATCTAGGACTCATTGACAGTATTTTATAGTTCCTAATTTTCTTTCTAGTCTCCCTTGCCCTTGGGGACATTTTATGACAACATGAACTTTCATTAGTCTTGGAAATAATGCATTCGCAACTCTTTTATTTTCAAGCAACTACTCATTTTGCATTCTAAAGTAGCCTCTCGTTCATGTACTTATTTTGATTATTGCATACATCAAAACATAATATCAAAATACAAAATAAAGGAAAAATAATTATATATTATATCCATTATAATGATCAAATTTATGATTTTCAATATGCATTTAGTTGATAAAACTTTAAAAAAATCCACAATATCAAATAGAAGCCATGAAAAAGAACTCCAGTCTCCTGTAGTGACTAATGATCGCATGCAAATATTTAATAAAAGAAATTATTGATTTATCGGAAAAGTGAAGGGTGTGGAATGACGTAGACTTATGCTTTAAGTTAAAAAAAAGCTTGTAAAAATCAATGGCTAGTCGGCTACTAAACTAATGAACAAGTTAATCTTGCGGTTTAATTTATTTCAAACGTTCAATTATAGCATTTTGCTTTTGGACATGACATACTACATCAAATAGTCATTTTAACTATATATAATACCAATATAGCCAATGATGAATTTATTTTCAATTCTATCGGCTTGATCGTTATGATACTTTTAAAAAAAGAAAACTCAATTAATATTGGACAAGTGTGTCATACTTACACAAAACCTAACACCTTTTATACATTTAGACCGATGATGATGGATGTTCCACCCGGACCAAAGTAGTGGAACAAACATATAAACCGTACATACACATGATAACCGAACCAAACCATTATTAACACGTCAAGTCATTATTAGTGTACCAGACAACAAATACCGCACTAGTTGCGGTACACAACAATAGAAACACCACCGGTAGATCACTAACTTTAGGTCAATGTTTACCATGTACAAACAACTTATTTAATTACTTGAAACC
This sequence comes from Flaveria robusta, assembly GCA_025506415.1. Classification (NCBI taxonomy): domain Eukaryota; kingdom Viridiplantae; phylum Streptophyta; class Magnoliopsida; order Asterales; family Asteraceae; genus Flaveria; species Flaveria robusta. The sequence goes on along the minus strand of CM046474.1, from coordinate 35,268,228 downwards.
GCAATTGGATTTCTGATTGTCAGGCAAAGACCTATGCCTAACATGTCGTGTATAGACTCCTATTGCCACCATTTGCATCACTATAAATACATCCCTAACAACCTGTTTGATTCATTTCCCACATCTTGTTTAATTCTCTACCAAACAAATACTTATATATATATATCCTCACACGTGAACTTAGTCACTAAATAACCATCCTTCCGTAGCGAGGCTAACCTTGTTTTTTCTAAGTGTACCGTTAGAGGTCGTTGCTCATCCACTAGGACTATTCACTTGTTCCAAACCACCTTTAGAGTGCCACATCAACAACTGACAACTAATAACACACTGGCACATGTCATAATTTATGCAAAATGTCAATATGTCATAATATACATCATTGGCGCAAAACTTGCTATAATCTAAGCCAACGACATGTTATTGATACACCTAGCATAATTTTATTCAATGTAATCATTGGAAATAGTCAGATTAAAAATGAATGTTTGAGTAATATTTTTTTTTATCAAAATAGCTATTAAAATGATTTTCCATATCTGATATCACAATCAATGTTATAATACTTTCTAAATATTAGAAAGGAGCATAAGGGCATATGCCTAATATTTTTTTTAACTCTCACTACGTAGGTTCTAAAGAAGGTTAGATCGTTAATTTTATGATCTGATAAATACAATATTACATTACATTTTATGCTGGATAACACCGGTTGTCAGTTGCTTTTAAGATCCGTCATATAAGACAAAGATTGATCTCGTATATAATGTTATTTTTTTTGGAAATTAACCTACAGTAAAAAATCTTAGTGGCATAAGCATAATAGTAAACAGTAACTTTCCTCACCATGAGCAGTTAAACGGTGGACGGTTAACAGGTTGATTATTTGAACACTTTCTCTCTCTAGAAAACCTTTCTCTCTCTAGAAAGCTTCACATTACATCAATGGCGCCCATGGTTTTCCCTCACAGTTTTTCCACAAATCATGCTTTCCTTACTTTAAATCCCACGCATTCACCACAGATCGACATGTGTGCTCATACACTAATCGTAATCCAGCTAATGCAAATGATCCGATCGGAGATCGTTGATTGAATCTAACAACGCTTGATTTCAGCTTTCAGTTCGTGTTTTTGATTGATCGATCGATGACGACGGAGGTGACGCCGGCCGATCAGAATCCGACGATCAACGCTAAAGTCGACGGTGTTAGTAAGAGGATGATCAGGAAGAAGAGACGATGCCGCGAAACGAGCATGACGGTGGTACGATCTCCTCCGCTCATGTCGCCGTTGCAGAATCTGTATGTTTCGTGTTTAGATGTGTTTAAAGGCGCCGGCACCGTTCCTTCACCTTCCGGCGACCGGAAACTTCGTCATATTCTCGGTGAGTGAATTCAATCTGCATCTTATTTACCGGCGTATAGTATCTTCACAATCCTACACGACTTAACCCTAGAAATTAAAGTCACTTACAGCATAGCATACTGCTTTATGATTCTGTATCTAGATTGATAAAATTATGCATAATCAGCAAATATTTTGAGGTGCGCAATCTATTAATCATCGATTCCTGTTGCAGATGGTCTGATGCCGGAGGATGTTGGACTACCGAGGAACCTGCAGTTCCTTGATCCTGATAGTACCGTAGTGTACACCATCATATGTCAGTGCCAAAACTTTTCGGTAATGTTTGCAGGAATTAAAACTAGTCTTTACTTATTTAGTAACTTTGTTTTTATTTATACCTAAAAATATCATGAATTATAGTTCGTGTAAATTGTAATATCCGATTTTAAATCCCACTAGGCTGACGGGTTAGTTATAGTTCTCACTAGGATATCTTGATGGTAAATAGACCATCGGTAGTGGTGAAGTGATAATGACAAAAAGTGATGTATTGTTCTCAGATCATCCGTAGTAGTGAGGTGATAGTGATAGAAAAGTACTGTTACATCGGCAACCACAATGTGTGATAGTGAAATAAATGAGTATAGGTTTGTGACAGTAAAAGAGTTTGTAATTATTAGAATTGATAAGGTGTATCATACTACATTCTTAAAGAAATAAACACACACACACAAGAACTTGCGTCCGTGAAGGGCTTCACTTTCGTCCCCTAAAATTTCCTATCATACGTGATATCAAATTAAGAGGGGTGGTGTACGGCGTGATAGGCAGCCATCTCAGCCCATTCACACTATTACACATGCACTCTCCAATGGTGATGGTTTGAATCATGCAGTGTGCAAGTTTAGTGGTATTAGTTAATAGGAGTAGAAAAAGTGGGGGGCATTTTTTTTATAGAATTCGATCATTAATGCCTCAATACATAAGTAAACATAAAAATAACTCTTACATTTATTAATTGCGCATGTTCCTTAAAACTCTAGAGTGGTTGTGGTTCGATAGTTCATCCTCCATAATCTTGATAAACTAACGCACAACACTTATAGAAAAAGCGATTAGCAACAAATTATTAGCTACAGCCAAATGTGTAGCAAAATGTTTTTTTGCTACGGATTTGATGGTAGCAAATACCAGTTTTTGAATTGTTTTGGGCTCATAACAATTTGAGTACGTTATGCCTTTTTTGCAGTTATATGTTTTGTTTTTGCCAGAAAATGCAGTCATACCTCTACATAACCATCCAGGGATGGCTGTTTTCAGCAAGCTTTTGCTTGGAAAAGTGCACATTAAAGCATATGATTTGGTTAATCCTGATGTTACTGATAACTCCCCATCCTCATCTCAATGTAAGTCCTTGATCTGTGCACAAAAAGGGTAATATGCTATATCATATATTGCTGAAGATCCTCTGATTATTTATAGTGGAATGAACTTGATTATATATGCATTGTGCAGTGAAATTGACATGTTTGAAAGAGGATGCTGTCTTTACAGCCCCTTGCGACACTTCTGTATTATATCCAACATCAGGAGGAAACATACATGCCTTCACCGCTATAACACCAAGTGCGATCCTTGATGTGGTTGGACCACCTTATTCTAAAGAAGACGGTCGAGATTGTTCATACTACAAAGATGTCACACATGCCATTTCACCAGGTAAGCAATCATCAAATGCGTGTTGTACGTAAATGGGGTCCATTATGCAAGTTAATAGCAAAAGTGAGCTAACAATTTAGAGGATGCATTAATATTTATGCATTTACTTGTGAATTGGTAGGTTATTGGTATCGTTTAATCTCAGTCAAAAAGTTGAAGAAAGTCGAATAGGTTGAAAATCATTTAATCTAGTTTATTATTGACGCATTACACCCCATAATTCTTAGTATTGAAAATAAATTATTTTCAAATGTTACGTTTCAACCTCTACAAAAATTACACCTTCACATAAATCAAGCCTACCCTTAACATGTGCTTGATATAATTATATAAAATCATGGATAAGTTCTATTTAAAATGACAAATTACTATGTAACATAACTTTCGATGGCGGTGTAATGATAAGCAACTGATTCTCAATATTTCAATTTGAATACTGATCATTTCACTTGTTTTGTATCATAACACCCAAACGAAATTACTATGCAGCACTAGAATGTTTTTGTTGATAATTTACTTTAAGTTATTTATATATTTACCAGATGAAAAAATGTTGAACAAGGAAGAAGGCGTGCGCTATCGATGGCTAGAGGAGATTGATATCCCGAAAGAGTCGAAAATGGACAGAATGGAGTATCTTGGTCCAAAGATCGTTGAGGTTAGTCAATAGGTAGCGTTGATCGCTTTCCATTGAGCCAATATTTCTTTCTTGTTTGTGTCACTTAAGTATCGTGTGCACTAGAAGATCGATGTTATATGTAAAACAATCTCATCATGGTGTTTGCGTTTGTTGTTGGGTTATTGTACATAAAATGTTTCTGTCACTTTTTAACACTAATGTTTTGTAAACCTTTTCTTTATAATAATATTCTCTTTCGTTTAAATATGTTATCAGACTGTCATTTGTTTTTTTTTTCTAAATATAATCCACTGCATAAAACTTCTAAAAGGTATGTAGTACAATCAAGTTGTAAGTTAATATTGAATTACCAATGATTAGCAGTTTATGTGGTTGAGCTAAAGTACACCAAGACTTATTTGAACAGGAACAGTCTTGCGCTTAATTCTCACCTGTAATAAGGAGGTTCCAGGTGGGATAAGGGGGTTTAAAAGATAGAGATAGAAGTTTGTTATTATATGCTTATCTCTAGATACGTTTGAAGGTTGATGTTTATCTTTAGTTGGTGTTTATCTTTAGTTGATGTTTATCTTTAGTTGGTGTTTATCTTTTACGTTTGTATTCCTAATTCATAGGGATGAACTGTATTTAAGTTCTATGTTTGATGAATGAATCAATTGAGTTGATACCAAATTCTTGATGGTATCAGAGCGGTTCAACCAAAGCTCAAAATCATGAAGACCTATCATTGAAGAATGGCCGGAGATGATGGCGGATCAAAGAAAACCGGTGGGAAAGCCGAGCCTAACCCCATCGATAGCAATTCTCCGTAATATATACATGCTTCGGATTATCCACGCTTCGGATTATCCACGACAGATGCAAGTGAACGATCCTCTCACTGATAGCAATTACAGTGATTGGATCCAAGAGATGACGAATTTTTTATTACCCAAGAACAAAATTGGGTTCGTTGACGGATCCATTCCCAAACCAGAAAAGAATGAAGACACCTATATGGCGTGGATGCGTTGTGATGCCATGATAAAAGGGTGGCTAACAACAGTGATGGAAAAAGACATTAGAGGAAGCGTAAAATACGCAAGCACAGCCTCTAAAATTTGGCAAGACCTTCAAGAACGGTTTGGCAAGGAAAGTGCACCTTGCGCTTACGAGCTCAAACAAACCCGCACGATCACGCGACAAGAAGGAACATCCGTCTCGGCCTACTACACAAGACTTAGGGGACTTTGGGATGAAATACAATCTGTTTTACCCACTCCCCGATGCACTTGTGGAAACTGCACTTGCAACATAGGAAAAAGAATGACCGAATTCAAGGAGAAAGAACGCCTCTATGAGTTTCTTATGGGGCTTGATGCTGATTTTTCAGCAATAAGAACGCAGATACTTTCCATGAAGACAACCCCCACCATGGGGGAGGCATACAGACTCGCTTCCGAAGATGAGCAGCAAAGAACCATTGCATCTATGAAGAGAACACAAGTGGAACCTGCTGCGTTCCAAACAGCCACAAACAACCGACGTGATTCATCGTCTAACCAGTCCCGATACAAAGGAGGACCAAAAGAACCCAAACGAAACAATGCAACTGAAATAGAGCATTGTACCTTCTGTGGCAAGGATGGGCACAACCGTGAGGGATGCTTTAAACAGATTGGATACCCGGAGTGGTGGCCTGGGAAAGCAAAACAGGAAAAGTCCAAGTCTAAGGCTGCAGGCGTCGACATGGAGCAAAACACAGTTGCGGGCCTTACTAATGATCAATATCAAATGCTATTGAAGCATCTCAATGCCGGAGGACAAAGCACAACAGAAGGTGATAAAATCCCTAAGGCAAACATGGCAGGTAAGTTGATAAGCAACAATCAGTGGGTTATTGATTCCGGTTCCACGGAACATATAATCCATAATGTTGATTTCCTTGATAATGTTTTTAAAACCAAAGGTGAAGCTCCCGTCACTATTCCCAATGGAGATAGTATTCCGGTAAAGGCAAAGGGAAATTGCACATTGATTAATGGAACTAAAATTAACGGGGTTTTATACATCCCCAACTTCAATTGCAACCTACTCTCTGTTAGCAGGTTAGCAAAGGACCTACAATGTGCAGTTAGTTTTTTCCTGACTTTTGCATTATGCAGGACTTACGCTCGAGGAAACTGATTGGCGCGGGTAGATGTGTGAATGGACCCTATCGAATGGGGATGGTGGCAAAAGAAAGGAAAGCTTTGATGACAAGAATGGAGGCTGTGGTTTGGCATAAGAGACTAGGACATGCATCCAATGAAAAATTGTGTCATGTTGATTTTTTAAGTAATGATTTCTTTAATTTTCAAGACAAAGTATGTGATGCTTGTGTCAAAGCAAAACATACTCGTTCCCATTTTCCAAAGAGTTTTATTAAAACCAATGAATGCTTTGATTTGATTCACTGTGATATATGGGGTAAATACCGAAAGCCGTCCACCACACACGCAAACTTTTTCTTAACTATAGTAGATGACTATAGTAGGGCAACTTGGGTCTTTCTCATTAAACATAAGAATGAAGCAAGCGATTGCGTTATAAACTTTCACAATATGATTAAAACCCAATTTGGGAAGGCTATCAAAAGGGTTAGATGTGATAATGGGGGTGAATTCGTTTCAAATCGAATGAGGGATTTCTATTCACAAGAGGGCATCATGTTAGAAACTACATGTCCACACACACCACAACAAAATGGTGTGGTAGAACGCAAGCATCGTCACCTGCTTGAAATGGCTCGGGCGCTCATGTTCCAAAGCAACTTGCCTAAAAAGTTCTGGGGAGAGTGCATCCAAACAGCTACGTACATAATCAATCGCTTGCCATCAAAAACCATCAACAACAAGACCCCTTACGAGGTTGTGTTCGGCCAAAAACCAGACTATAGCCACATGAGGGTCTTGGGTTGCATGGTGTATTACAGAAGTACATAAACGAAAGGTGACAAGTTCGAATTAAGGGGGAGGCCGGGCGTGTTCTTAGGGTATCCCCAAGGAACGAAAGGCTACAAAATTTATGATATGGAGCATGGAAAAATAATAATATCACGGGACGTGAAATTCATTGAAAACGTGTTCCCTTTTGAGAAACTACAATCGAACAACCAAAAGGGAGAACATTTTGATGCACTAGAAGATCATAACATCGAAGAGGAATTCGAAGTAGACCAAGAACCTAAACAAGAGAACCACTCAAGTCCTCCCGACTCCACCTCAACCGAATTGTTAGATGTCGAATCCGAAACGAATGAACATGAGGAAGACTTGCAGAACAATGAACCCACGCCTGAAGACAATAATTCTCAAAACATGACCAACAATGATGCCACAGGTCACAACCGGGATGAAGGAGAAGAAACCACGCATGACAACGAACCCATGGAACCTCCACCAGAGAAACGAAGTAGAATTCAACCAAAGTACTTAAACGAATTCGATGTTCGACTACCGCCATCGATAGACCATTCACATCGCGCATCCAATCAATCCTTCTCGACGGTACACCCCCTTGCTAACTATATCTCTTATGACAAATTTTCGAACTCACATAAAGCTTTCTTAACGGCCATAACTGCTACTAGTGAGCCGAAATCCTTTTATGAAGCAATTGTTGGTTTAATTCCGCAGTTAGGATCCAAGTCGGGATCCGATCCGATCCGATCCGAGTGCCTAAGTGGATGATGATTTAAAATGATATTATCCAAAGTGGTATTAGGGATATCTTTTAATTTAAATCTTTAGATAAGATAAGTATTAGATTATTATGAATTGTAATCTAATTAAGAGTTCTAGTAGGTTTATGAGACTTGGTGATCAAGTCTTATTCTCATATAAATACTAAACCATGTTTAAGGGTTTAGGTATCAAGAGAGTTATTGTATTGTGGTTTTGAGTTATTTTCCATAATATAATAAAAGAGAGTTTACTCATAATTGTGTATGATTGATTCTTGGACTTGAATTGGTATCAGAGCCAAGTTCAAGGTACCCGGGGTTGATACCATGATCTAGTCGTAGCATGGAAGCATGTCGCCGTCGTGAAAAGATCTAGGTTTGATCGTTTTGTCAAGAAGAGATCCAGGGTCGATTGAAGTCGACCGAGTGAGATCTAGGGCCAACCGATCAAAGAACCCAAGGAAGATCTAGAGACTATCGAACGATTGTTTCCAGAAGCTGCCGCCGATCTTGTTTATCAATTCCGGGAACCAAGGAACTAAGGGTCGTTTAGTTTGCTGCCAAGAAAATCAAGAAAACTTGGCAAAGAAAATCAAAGCTAGCTTCCAAGTTTTAGCCGATTTAATCTTGGGGATTAGATTTCAAGTTGGAAATTAGCTCCAATCATAGATCCAAAGGTCTTGATTAAAGAACTCGATTCAGAAGCTGCTGTTCGAGGTTCATATGGTGTTTGCTTGGAGAAAAAAAGCCTACCTAATACGGTTCAGGATTTAAGGGGGTGATTGTTGGCGATAATTTCTAACCTGTTTCACAAGCCGGTGAAGTTCGAGGACCAATATTGACAAGTGGGTCAAGTTGGTATAAATCTAGAATAACTAACTTTGGTTTATCTAGGAGAAAATAATGATTCTATTTGATAAGATAGAGTTTATCTATAATTTGTATCCTAGATAGATAAGGATTAGTTAGACTATATATACCCATGTTGGGGTAAGAATCAAGTTTTGAGTAAGTTTTTCTTGGTTATAATAAAAGAGTTTGGGAGTTATCCAAATAACGTTATATTATCGATCCGGGACTTGAGCAATGCAGGACAATAATTGGAAGGAAGCCATGACAAAAGAGATTAAAGCCTTAGAACAAAACGAGACTTGGACTCTTGAAGAACTACCGGAAGGCAAACGGGCCATTGACTCCAAATGGGATTACAAAGTAAAATACAAACACAATGGCGACATCGAGAGGTATAAAGCTCGCCTCGTCGCCAAAGGATTTACTCAAATGGAAGGTGTTGATTTTCATGATACATTTGCTCCTGTAGCAAAGCTTGTCACGGTTCGAACTCTTCTTGCGGTTGCAGTCAAGAAGGATTGGTTAATTCACCAACTCGATGTGAACAACGCCTTCTTGCATGGCGACTTAAAAGAGGAAGTATACATGAAAATACCACAAGGTTTCTCCAAAAAGGGAGAAACAAGAGTATGTCGTCTTAGAAAGTCCCTTTACGGGTTGAAACAAGCCTCACGTAACTGGTACCAAAAATTCACTGCTGCTCTTATCGAGATCGGATACAAGCAGTCGCACGCAGACCACTCTTTGTTCACGTTTAAGGAAGGCAATCAATTTGTTTCCGTCCTCATTTACGTGGACGATGTCATTATCTCGGGGAATCATTTGGATAAAATCCAAACTACAAAGGATCACCTCCACAGGAGCTTTAGCATAAAGGACCTTGGCAACTTGAAGTATTTTTTGGGTATTGAAGTGACAAGAACATCCGATGGTTTGGTGTTGAGTCAACGAAAATACACACTCGACATCCTCGAAGATAGCGAGTTGCTCGGTTGTAGACCAAACTACTTTCCCATGGAACAAGGCTTGAAACTTGATCAGTGTCTAGAAAGCCCCAAGACTGATGCTCAACAATATAGACGACTTATAGGCAGGCTCTTGTACCTTCAGGCCACCCGCCCAGACATCGCCTATTCTGTGAATATACTTAGCCAGTTTGTTTCGGATCCTCGAGAAGCACATATGGAGGCTGCCATGCGAATTCTTCGTTATCTCAAGACAAGTCCAGGACAAGGCATTCTACTGCCAAAAGAAGGGGGTCTCAACCTCACGGCTTGTTGTGATGCTGACTGGCTCGGTTGTAAGTTTTCTAGACGTTCTCGAACCGGTTATCTACTACTCTTGGGAGGAGCTCCGATATCTTGGAAGACAAAGAAACAGTCAGTAGTCTCTCGTTCATCAGCAGAGGCAGAGTACCGTTCTATGGCTGCAACTGTAAGTGAAATTCTTTGAATGAGGTGGTTATTGACCGACTTACTAGCTGAACAAACCGCTGCCACGCCGCTTTTCTGTGATAATCTGGCCGTTAAACACATCACCAATAATCCCGTATTCCATGAACGAACTAAACATGTCGAGATGGATTGCTATTTTGTTCGAGAAAGAGTGGAGTCACATGAAATTCTTCCGCTGTATATCGACACGAAGGTTCAAGTTACTGATCTGTTCACGAAACCTTTGGGAGCTAGTCACTTACGATCGTTGCTTGACAAGTTGGGCGTTCGAGATTTACACGCTCCAACTTGAGGGGGAGTAAAAGATAGAGATAGAAGTTTGTTATTATATGCTTATCTCTAGATAGTTTGAAGGTTTATGTTTATCTTTAGTTGATGTTTATCTTTAGTTGGTGTTTATCTTTTACGTTTGTATTCCTAACTCATAGGAATGAACTGTATTTAAGTTCTTCTATGTATGATGAATGAATCAATTGACTTGATACCAAATTCTTGATTTTTCACCTAAGATGAGTTTCCTACTAAAGATGGTTTCGGTTTTATACTCGAGTAATGAAAATGATCGGGTAAGCCGTTACTGTTAAGAAAAAGTTGATATGTAATTCGCTAATTATAAAATTTAAAGTGGGTGGAAGTTGCAATAACAACTTGGACTAAAAGAAGCAATTATCACAAAATCCGACCTTAAATTAGTTGATTCGGCCATGTTGGAAATCTCTATTGGGCGAGAATTGAAGCGATATTAAATAAGATGAACTCATGAGCCAGCGGGCCTAGCAATGATCCAAATTATTATTTCTGGTCCATTAAAGAGGTTTAGAGTTCTTACAACTTAGCCCACTGGTCACTGGGTATAAAATCATCTTATGAAAGGCCCATTAGAAGCAAATTTTACACATCGGTTTTAGCCTTTAGGTTGTTAATTTAACTTCAACTAGAAGCTTAATTGGTCAATTTGAGTACATAAAGTTTATTAAAACCAAGTATGTATTATAATCGTCTAATCTTTAAAGATGAATAGATTTTATGTGGTAATTTCATTAAATTTATACAAGTGACTATTGTGTGAGTTTGACCTTGTGTGTTAAGTCAAAGGTGCATTTCTTGATATATAACATAGCATACTACTTCTAGTTAATAAATTGTATTTAGAGTATGTTTGTATGTTTGGTAAAGACGTGTAATGTTTATACATAGACATGTATTGTCATACTACAAATTTTTTTTCCTCATAATGTGTTACACGATTATGTACTTGAAACTTCATTTCGTGTATTGGATCACTCTAGAAAGTGTCCACGTTTCACATATTTTAATTTGAATTTCAAGACTAAACCCTCTATGTATTCATTTAGTACTGTCGGTGTGTTTGATGTAAGCCCTGAGAATATATCAAACAAGATGTTGTGAATTGTCTAATTGTAATAATTATCTACAAGCTTTCTTTTAGAGTAGGTTATAACCACAACTTGTACTCAAAATCATGTGTAAACATTGAAACAAATATCAATTGACAGGCTGATTATATTGTGAACATTTCAAAATTATTCCGCTACAATTTGTGTTTAGAAAAATTTGAGATTGGTTAATGAAAATAGTGTTTGACACTCGCGCGCGCTGCGCGCGGAATGGACGAACTAAAACAACTTAACATTATCGTTTGGCTCAGAACATGATTTCGGTTGCGGCTGCTAAACGTCATTGGTAACCACGTTAAAGCCACCGATACCCCCACCTGTGTCATCACGACTCTAACACGAAAACAACGGTAGTCTCAGATGAGCAATAGCCCGTTTTCATCGACATTAATGGCAAAAACAAATCAATATACAAGCAGATACCGAGACTTGTTTTGCCAAGGCTCAGATTTTCATCATCACAGCCTCCAACATCAAACTATATCGTAAAACACAAACGTAATACCATGAAAAGAATCTTAAAAACAACTTATATCACAAACTGTTAGGCTTAGAGCCGCAAGCTAAAAGAGTGTGTCATGGCTGCAGTGGGTTGTGGGTATAAGCCTACCATCCTCCAAACCTGCCATGCCATGGTTGCATCCTCTTCCAAGTCTACATCTCGGTTTTAAACGCATCATAGCCATAACAACAATGGTTTCGCAAGAAAAAAATAACAGTGAACAATCTTCTTAGAAAACCATTGATGCCTTTGACGAACTAACAACCGTAATTATCGGCCTAACCTAACCGACTACACACAAACACAACCAAGCCATTTATTCATACATAGCAAATAACATTTCTGGAAAACCCGTCAACAACGCTTTAAAAGGCACAAAACTACATGCTTGAGACAGTTGTACACAACATTATTCCTTACACTTATTTTTTTTACATCCAAGCAAGAACACAACCAGATAAAGCAAGGGTTGAAGGTAACAAAACTGGACACAAAATGCAAAAAACCCATAATAAATAAAAGTTTGTTTCAGCCCAAAAAACTACAATCGGTATATCACCAACTGCAACCACAACACTACACAACGTCGGGAAAGATCGGGAGAGAGCGAGATACGATGAAGTTGTAGTAAGAAGAGTATGAATCACAACAAACAACACCATAACCGCCTAGGGTTCCAAAAACCCTTAAAAGAGCAGAAAGCAACATGCATTGAAGAGTAGTACCCGACGCACAAGGAACGGTAAAACACCCGGGGGTAGCGGAGTCGTGACCTGCATTAAACAAACCCGAGAATGCCAGCCACAACCAGATCATCGACACCGTAGCATCGATGCCTACCGGGAGAAACCCACCACCTCCTAGGGCTAAAGCCGGTGGTGACGGCACAACTAACAAAAGCAAATCCAAGAGAAACACCGAAGTTAAAGAGCTTGTGGGAACCCAAGGACTCGTTTCAGGCGGGCACGGGAGGCCGAGCGCCCACCTGTTGCAGCCGTCCGATCCCCTCACAAGGGGTTTCTCTCTCTATATTCAAAGGCTCATAAACTCTTTCTCTATCTACAAAGAAATCACAAGTCTCAAAACCCATTAAAAGAGCAGAAAGCAACATGCAATGAAAAGTAGTACATGACGCATAAAAAACTGTAAAACAATTGTTCATTTACTGTTCACTCACTTGCTTTTTAAATAGTAATAGTATATACTAATGTAATTCAGGAGATTCTGAAGATAATCTGATATTAACAGCTTCCCCGATAACGTTGTTTCGAGCCGTTTTTGAGGGTAAGGGGAGCGTTCGATCTCCTTCTTAACCATCGGGAAACCCAAGTTTTTGGAGAGCAATTCACTCGTCTCAACGCCAAAAATGGAATGATGGCCGGGATTGTATAATTGGATTTGACTAGATTGTATGTTTGGTTTTCAAACTTTGAACATCATAAAATTAATTTAAATTTTTGTATACTCATTGCAAGCGTAATCCCTAACATTAAACTCATTCATTTTTTATGCAGTTCATAAAATTTAAGCTAACTTTTAAATTTAACTTCAGTGATCAACATTGTAAAGTCCACAAAAAAAATTGAACTAACTTTGTAGTTTTTAAAATTTGAGGACCAAACTTGTAATGTCTGTATAAAAGTTTGGATTAAATTTATAATTTTCAAAATCTGGTGATCAAAATGTAATCTGATCAAACCATAGGAACTATTTATGCAATTTTCTTTAATAGAATATTATGACAACACACATAATTTTTCATCAATTAAATTTTTTATATTACTCACATTTGTAAATACTTCGATAATCAACTAATTATATTATACTTCTATTTAAAATAGAATGAATGAACAGTATTTTATGAGATCTTGGACGTTCGTTTTGCGATCTACGGTTGAAACCTGTTGTTGCATCGCTTAGTTTACTGTTTACCACGTGTGCCCTCAAGGTTTATCATCTGCCACGTGTTTTCTCAAAACCACTTCGTGACATCAAAGGAAAGAGACAGATAAAAGGAAAGAGAGAGAGAGAAAAAAGAATAGCAGAGACCAGAGGGTGAAGAAAATTGTGCGAGGAGCCGGAGGTTGTTCTAATTGGGTTCGACCTTACACGTTCTTCTCCGGCGACATTCGCCTTGACATCCTTCGCCGGCGACGTTGTTCGACCACAGTCATTTGCCGACTAGACACGACCAACGGTCCTTTTATATTTCCACCACCGCTTTCTTATGTTCAGAGAGAAAGAGGGACGTACCCAGACATGACAAATTAGATCAATGAAGAAGTTCAGGTATCCATGTGACGAAGACGATTATCCGTGATTTCTCTTGAATTGAGAACCAGATCTAACACTGAGCTTCTAGGGTTCCCTTTAATGTTGAGCTGCCTATTGAATTTGTTGTAACAGATGTCGACTCCGACGAGGAAGATGAGGAGACAGGTGGAATAGCGTGATTTGTCTCCCATCCCAACAAAAGTTCTCTTCATATTTTTTGAAATTTATATTTTTTTCGTGATTTTGTTTCAAGAAGTTTTATACGTCACAGGTTAGTGATTTTGTGTGTGTTTTTACTTATGATTTCTTTGTAATATGTTTTTTAGTGTGTGTTTTTACTTATGGTAATAGTATCCATTGATGATCCTGGAGGTGAAACACATGGCAGTGGTTACTGCAGTAGGTTAGGAAGGTCTTTGGTGTTACTTTTTGGTTTTAGTTCATTAGTTCACATGTTTAGTATAGATGTAAATTACATGGGTGTGGTAGATGAATTTGTTAACCAATTAAGTATAAGTGCATTATAAAGTTCTTAGTTGTTTCTATTTGAAGATGAAATCAGCTTGCTTATGATTCTTATGGCATATTATTTAGATTTTCAATTGTACTAATTTTACTTCATGATTGTGATCCTTTTTAAAGCTAGCAACCGGAATCTAAAACGAAAAATACCCGGAATGCTTAGCAGAACTGATATGCAGGTAACACGGCTACAACCTACCCCTAAAACAAGTTTCATCATGTATTCTAGCTAAACTCATGCTCCAGGGAGTTACAAACGGTCATTTAAGACACATTATCTACAGTCAATCCCATTTTTACGTTTTCTAAATCTAAAGTCTAAAGTGATTTGCGTCATGCACGTTCTTACTGTTTGTGTCTTATTATGGCTCCGATTATGAGAGAATGTTTTCTTTTATGGTCAGTGATGTTTAAACTTATCTGTAAGTGTTTGTGGTTTCCCTGTGCGAAAATTAGTATATTTTATGAGTTTTCACGACCTTTCTTTTGTAGACTAAAAGAATTATTTTCAAGTGCTGATATACATAAATTAAAGTTTGAGCTTTTCCAGGTTGGATCATATGCAAGTTTCTTAGAAATAATCCCGGACTTCCTCTACAATCACTGTAGTAATCAGGTACTATCATTACCGTTTTCTAATCTTTTGTAACATTCGAAAGTAATAAGCAGACCATCATCTTATTTGTTCCTTTTAAGTCGCAAACGTCCAGCACCATCCCTATGGTTTAGGGTAGTAAATTAAATTTAAAGGCCCTTGCTTTAACCTTTTTTTTTTTTTACCATTTTTAATGTTTTTAGTTTCACATTTATCCTAAAAGTATGGTTGTTCCTCATTTCGCTTAAAACTTACCAACTATTGTATAAGGTCTTTTTTGTGCCGTATTGCAACCTGTTTTAGTTTTAGCATAAATTCATATTAACTTGAAGTTTTTAATAAGAATTTACTATTTTATGCTCACTTAACCCATACCTTCATCAGAGCAAATATATATGATACTTGATTAAAAATATATGGTAATTAGTTTTTATATACGCCTGCACTTGATATTTATTCTTATTATAGTTTTTATTTTACAATGGTAACCAAATTTGCTTATTAGTTCATATGTGTTATTGTGTATATTACTTCTTGCTAAAACTATCAATTGCAGTTTTCAAAGACTAAAACGAGTTGTGTCCATCCATTGTTACTCAAAAATTGAAGCAGTGGTTATGATCGAGCTACAATTAATTGTTACTTTGTGCGAGTTTGTTTTAGATGATTCAACAATATTATCATATGTGGGAGCTAGGGGTCTTAATGAAAATTGAAATTTGTTTTATATGATTCAATAAAAATTACCATACGTGGGAACCAGGTCGAGAAAAGGACCCCCCCCTCCACACCTTATAAATGCACATACTCATGCATTCTTAATGTATCATGTATATTGTAATACTGTTAATAGTTTGCAATGTACGTATTTTCGTGCATCACGAGTTCAATTTATTTGAAAATTTTACGAATGCTTCAACTGTACGGGGTTGTATTCTGGTTGTTGTTGCATATCTTGCAATGGAAAATTCAGAGTACTCAAGTGCTCTCAACAAGTTTGTAAAAATGTAAAAAAAATATTCAAATCGACCCGCCTAAAAATGTAAAAAAAAAAAAATTCAAATCGACCCGCCGCGAAGCGCAGGTGGTTTCCCACTAGTTATATATCTATAACAATTAGCATTTGGGTGAACGTCACTTTTTTACGTGGCAGCACGCGGTTGGCTAAATTTTTTTAGATTTTCGACTTCCTGATTTACTATATATTATTTAGTTGAAAAATAATCTTAAAATTGTTTGGCTTAGTGGCTCAAGCGCATTTGGTGGGGTACGCAGCTAGGGTACAAATCCCAGAAAACAGTTTGTCACTAAACGTTTGGTTT
Organism: Flaveria robusta; assembly: GCA_025506415.1. Taxonomy (NCBI): domain Eukaryota; kingdom Viridiplantae; phylum Streptophyta; class Magnoliopsida; order Asterales; family Asteraceae; genus Flaveria; species Flaveria robusta. Next base: position 35,251,878 of record CM046474.1, on the reverse strand, counting down.
CAGAAAGCATTTTATTTGATTTTGTTTTTTACAGTTACTTTTGAGGGTTTGTTTTCAAATTTTATAATTAGTTTTACCTATATATAACTCCAAATATACTGTTGGTGATATAATTATTTTTATTCAGGTTTTGATATGATTTATATTTAAACACCGGGCCAAATATTGTTTTGTAAAGTTCACTTGCATATTTTGTAACATACGTTTTTACATTGTAGTAACTTTTTTCGTGCTTTCCGTACATACAATAGCTATGTGTTTTTAACATGCGTAGTAATTTTAATAAATATCTGCCGCAATGTGCAGGCTGTATTTTGTTAGTTAAATACATATATAAGTAACGTGCTATTATTTTTTCAAGTTTATTAGGTAATTTATCATTTCTTAAATCTAATATTTTTTTTATGTATATTCATTTCTTACATTTAATAGAGAATCATATAATGTGAAAAGAAGATTATGAAATATTGTTCTTTAATATTTTAATACATTGGTTTTAAATTAACAAATATAAATATTAGTTCATCAGTTTTAGTAAAGTCATGTATTACACGAACTGAATAAAATAAATACTAAATAAAATAAAAATTTATTAATGATAAAACGATATTATAAGATAAGATATGATTGAAACTACGTACGAGTAAAAACTATAAATAATAAACAATGATATTATTTTTTAAACTTTTTTGTTTTATTTTAAAAATTAAAAATTTTGTTTCAAAAAAACCGTTTTAAAAAAAATAGCATTTTTTAAAATTTTCTTATTAATTTTAATTACCGTTAGTTAATTTATAAAAACACTAATTCTAAAATATTTAATATTTTTTAAAATTTTTGATGTATTAGAAAAAATTATTATTTTATAAAAATTTATTTCTTTAAGAATAGCATTAACAAAAAAGATCTCTTTTTTAATTTATTAAAAAATTATTATTAATATAAAAAAATTTAAATAATATTATTAGTAATTAATATGTTTATTTAATAGTAGAAAGAAACGAAAAAATTTTAATGAAAATAAATTTAATGTTAACATGTATCATTTTAATTATTATTTTATTAAATTAGTTAGATAACTGCACAGACATTGATTTTAATGTGAAAGTATACAGAACTTGTTTTAGATATCATTTAATAACAAAAGACAAAGTGTACCTCCTATGTATTATTTGAATAAACATAAGAAAATAAAAATAATAAAGTTGATTTGACATGAACGGTTAATAAAACAAAATAAGTTTGTGTGGTTGATGTAAATGAAGAATAGATATAACTATATATTTACAAAAGAGAAAGTTAATATGATTGATTGAATGTTGTGATACAACGTTTACAACTTTACAAAAAACCAAATATTATCAATTTACATGTTCAAAATTTGATAAACTTCTAGCGGACAACCAAATATAAAGTGGAGGGATATCATTCTATATATTGTGAGAAAATACGTATAAAAAAAGGAATTATTTAGTTTTAAATGCCAAGCTTAATAGTTCGACATCCACGTTTTAAGAAAACAATGAAAATTAAAGATTATCAACTCCGATAGTCATACATATCCCAGATGGACAATTTATATAGCTTGTTCAAAACTTAAAAATGAATTAAATCAGTTGCACATCCCAAGACTCTCATGGTTTTATGTTATCCAAAAAAGTGGAATGGACATCAAAGGTATGTTCTATGTTAAATCACAGTCTCATAGGCTTTGTTAAGAAAAAGACACAAATCAACAAAACGTTGCCTCGCTCCATCAATTTACTTCTATACCATTCAAGTTGTTATAAATTTATGATTTTAGTGTCACCAAAGTCATTTTAGTACAACTTGTTCACTTAAAACCAAATAAGAAATTAAAATAAATATTAATATGCGTTTGTAGGTTTGAAGTGTATGTTTATTAAAGAATGTTTAAATTTATGAAAACTAGAAAGCATCGGTAGTTTGAGGGGGCGAAGCCCCTATACCAAGGGGTTCTAGGGGTAAACGTCAAATGGTGGGGTTTAGGGTAGCACCTTGATGGAGTCAAAGGGGCAAAGCCCTAGGCTTTGCAAGTAGTATCTTGCTAACGATAATACATAGAAACTATGATCAATAGTGAATTTTTGTTAGTAACTTATACATCAGTAGTGACAAAAATCATTGCTAGTAACTTGGGTAAATCATTGGTAGCAACTTAGTTAGCAGGTAATAACTAATCAGTAACAAAAATGATTATCAGTAATTAGTTGCTGCCAAGGAGCATGCAACCTAGGGATATAAATATGTTGAGTTTATGTCTCTCTCAAATGGCGAGGATTAAGATCCATTTTAGGTAAAATGATGTAGATTAGGATTAGCTTTAGTGGTGAGTGAGTTTTTATTTTAAAAAATAACTAAGTGCTGCTAAGGGTAAAAATTGGTAGTGACTATGTTAATGCTGATAAAATTCTTATTGATGTAAAGTCATGTAATTGCCAACCATGACAATCATAACTACTAAACGTTATGTATTTTCATTAAGAGTTTTAACAGTTCATTGTAGTTGTTTAACACCTAGGTAAAAGATTTATTTGTTATGTTTAAGGTTTATGTTATATCCATGAATTTTCACAGAAAATTCATACTTGTTCTTGAGAAAATTACAATTTGTCTAATCTAATTAAAGATATCGTACATCCATCAAATATTTTATTTCAGAAAAGAATAATATATTCAGTTAAAAACCTATCACAGCAAAATGAAATTAAAAAAAAAAAAAAAAAAAAAAACCCAAGACTCATCAATTTTAATAAAACTAGGTTGGTTCACCCGCGCGTTGCGCGGACTCGTTTTTCAAATTATGCAAACAGTAACTTAACATTTTTCCTAGATTTTAGAAATGCTTACCAATTTATATGGTCATATATTCATAAGAGCATCGATGATGACCAAATTATCATTCCTAGATTTTAGAAATGCTTACCAATTTATATGGTCATATATTCATAAAAGCATCGATGATGACCAAATTATCAGGTTTCAAGTAAAAACGATTCATTTTTTCTTATATCCCTAGATGTAAATTACAAACCCCATAATTAAATAAGATTTTATAAAGAAGCAATAAACATAATTGCAAACATGACTTATAGCAAAAAAGAAAAAATTAAGGTTTTTTTTTGGCATATCATAGTCAAATTAACCAAAACCAAGCCAATTTAGCATTGTCATCAACAGTACCAAAACAAACTTAAATTTTAACAGCATAAGCGGCTCAGAGTCCATAAAAATGTTAAGCCACCATGGCTTCAATGAATCCTAAAGCAACCAACTAATGGGTAATTATTAGCTAATATGAATTAAATGTGTTTTTATTAAATAGAAAAGATAAATCTTACTAAAGAGTGTTCTTCACCCATTATGATGAAACCATGAACCATGGCAGAGACATCAGGATCGATGTTTTTATAAGGTACAATGAATACACTGCAAACAAAAAGATAAATTCTTGATCAAACTATTCAAAAAGCACAAACTTTAGTATGTATAAATATTAAATAAGATATAACCATTGTTAAAAGAACAAAACAGATGTGTGTGTGCACATTCCGAAGAAAAAAGTATAAATTGTAGATTGAAAGTAATTCAAATTACTTGTTTTCCCTTTTTTTTTTTTTTCCTAGTTTGACTTGTATCATAATCTTATATTAACGGGTATTTTTTTGGTTAGTGGGTTGTTAGCCATATCTACAAAGATTAGAAAAGGTATATAGTTCGGTATCCAATTTACCTTATGAAAATTTTAACTGCGGGGTAACTATAACTTGACTTAATGCAGATCATGTAAAGGAAAAAAAAAAGAAATTTTAGGCCTAAAGTGGATCGTCTTTCCCAACTACCAGACCATGCCAAAAAAAGAGCGGAATGTTAGTCCTCTTACTTTGTAGCGCAACCCTTACCACCCTACTTCAAGTAGCGAAGGTATGGAGACAACTTGCTTAACACATCGTTATTGGTTAAAACCTTCACACTGGGAGTAGCCAGTAGCCACCACCATGCATGCAAGCCACCATGATTCATAAAACCTTCATCATCGTCATCATCATCATCCATTCCATTGTAATACAACATACTTGTGTTAGTTTCTTATTTATCTAGTTATGATGTGGGGAAACTTTATGGAGGATACCATAAATTTATTGAGATGTATATGTGTGCTCATGTGTATTTCAGTATGAAGGGGCATAATCCAATGCTAATTAAAGTAATCTTAATTATGAATAAAAGCATCATAATCAAAAGAAAATCTATGCAACTTGTATGAGGCAACAAAATAAAAGGCAACCACCTAATTTCTCCATTAATCACTTAAACCTACAATATCAACCATAAAAATTGTTATCGCAATCTCATTGTAAGCACATATATAAGTACCTTTAGGAGATCCTCTATGATCCTTTTGGTCTCATGCATGCTGAATTTCATCTTGGGTGCACATTGGTTGAATTTTAACCCGTTTGACCCATTGGAATATGTAAACATAACCTAAATCATTTGATTCATAAGGTAACAGGTTTACTTTAGACCTGCCAACCTGTAATTTAAACTGCATATCATCTCACTTTGTACAAAAATGGAATATACAAACAAACAGTGATAACAAAAGAGATTTAATAGCACATACCGAACAAAATGTGGCATGCGAAAGTAAAAGCCCTTTCAAATCCTTTGACCCGCTCTTTTAATAATTTTGTCACTTAATCCGTTTGGAATAAGCACAACCCAAATTGAGTCCTTCATAAGTAAAAACGATGTTTTCAGCAACTAAACTCATCAAACATCATACTCTAGTTTTCTAGCCCCAAACATATGCCAAAATTCATGCATGGATATTAGTTTCTTGCTATAATGAAAGAAATAATAGTGAGGATATAAAACACAGACACCTTTGCAGCTATTAAGATAACAATAGAAAGCAACACATCAATGCGAACTTAAACCTTGAAAATTTTTCAATATGCAATAAAAACCACCATGGCTACAACAAACTTCCACTGCCTATTCCCCATTGCCTATTATCTCTTTTCTGCAAGAAACAAATCAACTTCACAAACATTACACATACCTCTTTGATTTGACTAATTGCATTGCAGCCTTTAACTCTATGATTTTAGCTTTAAATGACTCATTATGGACTCTTAGGTTTGCCCGTTCAATAAAATATAAAAGTTAGAAATTTAATACTGCTAATTGCTTTTGTTAATCTCATAATAACCATTATGATTTATGAATCCAATTGAATCCATTGGCATCTCAACTGAATCTATTGATAGCTCGTGATAAATTTCATAAATTATACGTAAAAATAACTAAAACCAAGGCACATATATTACAAATCATATAATGAAGATCTCTTACCTTAAGCTGAAGATGAATCTAAGAAGACAAAAAGGTGTTCTGCAAAAAACTAATTGCACAAAAAAGAACCAATATGAATAAATAATAATCTATAACAAAATAACAAAGATACATACAAACACTCTTAGCATGGATATAAAACCTGACCTTGAAATTTATAAGAAAAAAAAATACTATTTTAATTTCTATCTTAGCAAACAATAAAGTTCATTATATATTTTGGCAGTAACGTCTCTTTAAAATGAAAAGACACAAAATCATGTTAATACTTTGCAATTTAGAAGCACATATGCACACGAAAGACTACAATCTCTATGAATGTTTATATTAGTTGTGCTATAAGGTGTCAACATGGATACGGATGATGTAAATGGATCATTGTTTATGTGTAAGATTTAATAATAGATTAAAAGGAAGAAAGAGACACTCATAAGTCCATATGGTTATCATTCCATCATATGATAATGATGTAAAGGCTTCATGAAAACAGAGATTCAAGGGGAAGTTTTCAAGGTAGTTATGTGACTATGTTTTCATACATCATTACTTCTACATGCATTCATGTTCATATAAGATTTCAGTGAATAAAACTTGAATACATAAATACATCCAGAGTAAACCGACTAACCCATTAGAATTTAAAATTAAGCAGACAAATTTTCATCTTCTTCAATTGGAGACCAAGCAAAAGTTTCAAAATTTCATTTGATCTCAATTTTGCACATTCATATGCAAATTCAAAATCATTGATTAGAACACAAAATTATGGTGTAAATGAGAACACTATAGCCTAAAGCATAAGAACTTTTAGATTTATAATGATTCAAAGATAAGAAGTATATATAAAATCAGAGGTAGTATGCTTATCTTAGGCAAAGATTGCCCAAAACAGCAACCATTAAAGTAAAAGACAGAAACGATAGACTCAATGAAGCAGAAATCTAAACCCATTGAACATTAAGCTCACCTTACTCATCGCACCACCATCTACCTTATCGGAAGCCATAAAGCGCAAACCCTAACTCAATAAAGGCGAGACCGCCGTCTAAACCATGCAGCACCATCGTCACACCCCAATGCTTCCGGAGCATTGAGCTGACGGCCTCACTCGCCATCTTTCTCTCTCCCGTCGAAAGCAACCGTAGCCCTACCAAGGTCTGCACCAATAAGTGAAAGGAAATGAAGGAGATATCCGAGAGGAAGCATCGTCTGATGTTGTACCTGGTGGGTTCCCAATATCTCTCTCTCATCTCTGTTGATGGTAGAGAGTCTTGCAAAAATGAAGCGGTGCAGCAAGACGTGGAGAAGAAAGAGGGTTCAGAAATATGCATGGAATTGAAGGTTGTAATTTGCTGCTTAAAGGACTTGCAGAGAACCAAAGATCACCACAAAACCCTAAAAAATGACCTCGATCGACCACCTATCTTAAAACACTATTGTCTTCATCGACTCTATCTCTGCCTTCATTTCCATGGATTTTTGTCTCTATGGCACAACGGCAGAAACAATCGCTGTGTCCGGTTCCCGCACCCAGCTCCATCACCATCGCCACCCACCAAGAGAGTCTTCCTCTGCAGAAGGAAAAAGCAGAAATGGGAAGGAAAGGGAACCAAGTAAACAACTATTCAAACTTGTACAGAACACAACAGAAGTTGTACGTTACTATTCATGTCACTCTTCATTTCATTCGTAAATTAATATATAGGTAAATTAATTCTTGCGATTTGATATATTCAAAGATACATTAAAAAAATAATAAATAAGTGGGTTCGTGCTTAGCCTCGAGAATTATTTGCTCCTTTATAGATTGATGGACAAAGGCCTTCTCATTTAATCATAACTAGTTTTATTCTCCGCGCGCGTTGCGCGGGGTTGTATTTTGTTACATAGTGGATAACAAATGTAGAGAATGTTTGTCATCTTCGCGCTACCCTCATCGCATCAGTAACAACCACCAAAAATATAGACACGTTTGAGTCTGTATTGATTTCTCATATAGCTTGATTATATTGAGAGCTTTTGATCGTGCATCATCAACAACAAATGGCACTTGAGTTTAAGGTTAAACATGGACGCCGTAGCTCACAAGCTTAAAGAAGCAACCAAACTTACAATTATAGTAATCTATACTTTTGTTAGTCGATCTAAGCAATTGCATAATTGTATATGTATTTTAGTTTCTTAAAACAAAATGATATATTAAGCTGTAGCTTGGTAAAAAAGAATAGACCATGATGCCATAATGACATATTTTCTTTGGTTGTTTTTTGTGTTGAGACAAATATATCTACATGGGTCTGCTCTTGAAAACCCTTGAAGTCGCAATGCCAAAGTAAGTGTGCAAGCGATGTACATATTAGTATCAAAAATTGATATGATTTCATATGCACACCTGCATGCGACCCAATAGAGCCCGATGATCTTTGAAGATGAAAGGTCTTGTAGAGGGTAGCAAATTGAATTATCTTTCAAAAATATTCTTCGACTGAAGTGTGACGATGCTCCTACTTCTTCTCCAATTCATCCCCAAATGAACCATCAATGATCATAAGTCTCCTACCTGATTCAGATAACGTTTCCACTGATAAAGTAATATTAAACCCACTAATAAGGTGTATAAACTATAAAGCAAAACATCAAAATATAAGTAACGATTTTAGAACCTAAATAATTACCCTACAAATCACCCTCCTTTAATGTGTTGGTGATGAACTTTTAGGCACAAAACTAAAACTAGACAACAAACACATAATAAACCCAGGGGCAAGATTCTTTAATAATAGCGACCCACTAGTCCGAAACATCAATTAAGGTGCCGAAAAATAAAAAAAGAGACTAAAATCTTACTGACAAACGCTAGCCATTTTAATGTTTGGGTAGAAGTCGTGTCAATAGCCGCCGGTAGAGCAAAACGGCTGCCTGCACCGGTGGTTATCGTCGCTTTCGACATGATTTCATCCTGGTATATCCACACCCACATCAAAAATCTAAATATCGTCGGAGACGACGTCTCCTTCTCTTCTGCACACCTGTCACCGCCTGAAGAAGAGCCCGTCTCATCTCTTCTAGCTAGGCATCGAAGCTAGTCTCTCTCCCCGTGTTTAATTTCACCACCATGCCTTTCTTGCTGCTAGGAGAACGTCTCTCTCTCATCATCTCATGTCTGTCTATCTTTCTCTCTTTCCTCTTCAACGTGGAATCAACGGCAAGATAACACGTACCTATCAAAAGTCACGGTGGAATAATTTTATAGGTTTATTTGTCAACCAAGAGTCATCTTTACTCAAGCAAGTAAGTATTGTACCTGCATCAATGGGTGTAGTTTACTATTCATTTTGTCAACTTTAATTATTGAGTAATGGAGTAATTGTTTGGGTTTGGGATCTTTAGATCTTAGCTTCAAATATAACCCAAAGGGTTTTTAGTAATAAGTTTTTTTTTAATGATATTATTAAATGAGTCAAACGTAAAATATCAAATTAATATAAATAGTTGACATCCTGTTTATAAAAACTGGGTTGAGTATTCATAATTGATAAACTTTAAAATGTCATTTAAAAGGAAAAGTGGGCCCATTAGCTTTTGGTCGTACCATTGCTTCTTTTCTTGTACCCTACCAAATGGGTTTGTGATGCAAACGTGATGGTTTTCTTTTACCTTTTTCGTCTTTGGTGGGAGCCCTTTTTTATTATCAAACAAAAATTATTAAAATATATTGTCCATTTGTCCCGATAAAATACATACAATTTTGAAAAAAGTAAGACATTAGAGTTGTGTTGAATATCTATATTCTTAAATGTTCAAAACCCTTTATTGAAGTGAGGTGTCCAATGTCCATATGTTGAGAACTTGGACGAGTAGACAATTGTTTATGCGTTTAGCAAACGATTTGTCGGCTCGACTATTATACTTGAGGCGGCAGCTTCAACTGATCTTTGATTCTGACATGCGTTTTTTGGTGTTTCCAAATTAAATAATGACCTTTTATTGAAGTGAGATGTCTAATGTCTATATGTTGAGCATTTGTACGAGCTTAGCTATGCGTATTGATCGTTAGTTCAGTCAAGTTTTTAATTAATAAGATTAGAGATGTTAAATAAACTCAAACTTGAAACATCTGGGACATGTATTCGGCTGTGAGACTGAGTATAGTGAAGGTCATATATACGAGTCTCACTTAATACAATATGCACCAAGTGGGTCAGGGATTTTACCACAGTAAGCCTTTAGGTGATAGGTTTCCCCTGGAATTGTGGGCAGGTCGGGTCATTAGCACTATCTGTGTTCGAGAGCGTGGGTGGCCTTTCGCCAATAAATTTACCCAGATGATCGGGCTTAAAAATTATTTGTTAGCAGTTAAAAAAATACACTAACCATTAATTATTTATATTTCTAATTTCATTGGGTAATCCTAAAAGTTGATATAGAAATAAATGTGTTTGAAAATCCCAATGAATAAATCTTTACAAAATTATGAATGTAGCAAGTATCCGAAAAATAATTATCCTACTAATACCCGACAAGTATGAAACCAAATATGATATGCGGTTTTACAATCGGGTACATTACTAGGATTACCAAATCTCATATTAAACATGTCCTGTTGCCATCCGACTATTCCTAAGAATATTTGTTATTCTTGTTTTCTTATATTTTGGAAATGTAAATTTTTACTGATAAAGTACTTTAAACAAACGTCAAAAGAATATATTGTGACCATTCAAATTATTTTGCAAATTTGGTATTCAAATTTTGCATATTATTTACATTTAGAATTATATATATTTCATTCTGCTTATTTCTTCCCATGATTCCACATTTACCAACTTTTGGTGACAAGACAAAAAAGGGTTCTACGTGTAATTGATACCTACCTTCCTTCCTTCACATCCAAAATTCTTTGCTTAATTAGATTTGTTTGTGATTTATAATTCTCAACTTTAAAGCTAGTTTATACTTTTTAAGCTATTTATTAAGAATATTTTAATTTCCATTGGATCTCCATTTATATTATGTTGGTTTGAGAGGTGTATGTTTTGAGCTCGTTCTTTGGAGCTAGCAAGTTGGATGAAAAAAGAAAGTAAAGAATTTTTTAAACTTCTTCATTTTGTATACAATTGTCTTAAAACTAACTTTTATTTTTTCTAGTAATGTTATTATAATATTATTATCATTGAAACCCTTATCTGGTCACTATGTACACGTTGAATATTCAAAGTTTATGTATTAAATTAGAAAAATCTTTAAACAAAGAACGATCTATTATTTATAAAATTAAGATTGATATATAGTCTTAATGCTTACGTTTTTTAAACAAAAATTTACTTAAAATAATCAATATGTGTATAAAGCTTGTTCTAATTTTATAAACTAAAATTGAAAAACACTCATTGTTAGAGCATTCATAATCCATTCCACATCCTCATTCACATTCCTATCCTCATCTTAAACAAAATTTATTAAAATATTCACTAAATTTCATTTCTTATTCCTATACCTCGTCCTAGTAATTTTAAAGAAAAACAATTTCATTCCAAAAATATAGGTGGTTCACTATTCTTCTCCCATATCTTTTTTTTTTGGGATTTTTTTTTATAATGTGAGAGAAAGAGAGATAAAATAATATTAAAAGAAGGATAAATAAGCATTATTTAGTTGAGATACGAAAACATAGGAGGGATGAGAACATGGGATCTTTTAGACAAAAATTAGTAAATTTAAAATTCAATGTTTTCTTATAAATTATAGTGATGAGTTCAAGAAAATGAAATGTGAATGCTCATATAAACGAAAAAAATAAAAGAAAGACAAGTTTTAAAGTAAAAGAAAGATCAATGTGGTTCTAGAATTGCAATAAAAAGTGTTTGATTGGGGAAAAAAAGTTCTAGTTTAGTAAACGGGAAAATTAAAACGTGACCCATTTATATGTTAGGCTAGATAACTAAATGAGACTAAACAAACTAATATATAAAAAATACTCAAATATAGTTTGGCAAAACTGTTTAGGTGGAAGATTTCTCGTTCCTATATTTGTATCCTTCCACTAAATTTTGTTTGATATGGTTAGAATTTTGCTTGTTAAAACAATTTTATAGTAATTTCATCAAACATTATTATATTTGATATTGAATTCAAAAAATAACACACCTAATAGTTTATTCATTTGTAATTTATCAACTACATATAACAATATAGTAATAGTAATAGCCTTTAAAAGTAATAGCCTATTTCATTAAAAGTAAATCTCAACTCATGTGTGACTTATGCAATATATATAGAAAGATTATAATAGCCTTTAAATATTACTACTACCTTACACAAATTTATTTAATAAAATTATCAAAATCAAATAACTAAAAAACCATTGAGAAAACACAAAGAAAATAGACAAACCACTTTAAAAAAATACATCACACTTGACCAGACTTTTACTAGAAATCCATAGCTGTCCAGATTATGACAACCAATTATGATATATATAAATATATTATAAATTGAGTCCAAGTTGTAGACAATTAAATTTTAACGAAAAAAACAACTAGTTTATAATTTTCAAATAACCATGGATTATTCATGAATAACCTTTATATTTTATAACATGATCATTTTACTTAATTCTTAAACAAAAAATAAATACAGTACACCTAACGGTCGTTCTTTCTTGACTTTTTAGTGACATAAAATTGTGTAATTTAAGTAAATATTTATTACACGTGAAAATCCCACAAATATTCAGTGATCATAACTAGAGAACATATATATCATCAGGAATGGTTTTGAAGCATCATATGGAGCGATATATTAGTGTCTGTGACATCTAGACATCTAAATACGTTTAATTGTGTAGTTCTCGTCTTATTTACAAACACTACATTCTAAACATCTTAATAATAATTAAGACAAATGATTTTAATTTATGTTCTCAAAATCCTCACCGTCTATGATTGATATGATGCACCATCGCTCTTAAAGTTTCAATGTACCACTCAACTTTTAATCAGAAAAAATCAATTGTCTTCTAGTGTAAAGAAAATTAACATAATTTATTTAAAAGTTGAAAGAAGAGGTGCAACCGATAGAAATGACGAGGGAACATTTAGTGCTCCCCTAAATAAGTGACAATAAATGAAAATTAAGAAAGAAAAAAAAAATTACCTACGTAAGTTGTCAAAAAGAGACGTGTGTATGTGTATACTATACGACCTCTATCTTTACCTGATGAATAATATACATATCTTGCAGCCTTTCTCAACATGCATTAAACACACACTAAACACACACACACATGGAGGTGATAAAATTAAAGTGCAGGAATCTTTAGATAACCCTTTTCTTTTTCATCACTTGCCATGCCCAGACCTCCATTAAAGCTCAAAAAGCTTCAAACTTTTTCAAGAACACATAACTGTGTGTATCAGTGTGAGTTCAAGAAAAAGAAAGAAACCAATGATCAAAATCGTGAAATAATCCCCATCTTGAATAGAGAAAACCCAGCTAAATTCTGAGTTGGGTTTCATGTCATTTTAGATTGAAATTGAAGTCAAACTTTTGATAATTTGACTTCATTTCAAAGACACTCTGTTTTACACTTTTTTCAAAATATAATTTTAAGTTGTTTTTGTCTCTGTATGCACATGAAATCATGTGGTTTTAAGTTTTCACTCTTAATTCAGTTTCAATCTTAATTTTCCTATATTATTCATATTCAATTGGTCCCACTAACCTTCATCTTCATGCTTCGTATCTCCAATTGTGAAGAACATTGCTTCTTCTGCACTCAAATTTAAAAGGTAACCCTTTAATCTGCACAAACATGTTAGTTTTATGTAATTCAAGGTTTTGCAATTTCACTAATCATTAATTCTTGAATGGGAAAGATTTAAATTCTTCGATTTCATCATAAAGTTTGATAAAAACCAGTTCTTGTTTGCAGGATCTTGAACAAATCCGATGGCAATGACTTCTTGTTTTTTGCATATAGTAGTTGTACTCCTGGCTGCTCTGTTTGTACCTTCCATACAATATAATGCCTCTCAAGAACAAACCCTTTTGGCAATTCAACATCTTCTGTATTACCCTGCTGTTCTTAGCAGCTGGAATAATAATACTGACTTCTGCAATAATGTTCAAAGTTCATCAGTTACAGTAGTTTGCTATGAAGATGTGGTGACACAACTTCACATAATCAACAGCGACAAAGCACCACCGTTGCCAAAAGATTTCTCAATCGACATGTTTTTCGCGACACTTGTTAGGCTTCAAAGCTTAAAAGTCCTTAAATTGGTTTCATTAGGATTATGGGGAAGATTACCCCCAACAATTTCCCAATTATCGTCACTAGAGATACTTAACATTACTTCAAATCACTTCACTGGTACACTACAGCCAGCAATCACATCTTTGAGCAATCTCCAATCACTTGTACTCGATGACAACAACTTTACGGGCTGGATTCCAGCCCGTATCGGCTTCTTATCGCGCTTATCGGTTTTGAGTTTGAAAAACAATCTGCTAAATGGGCTGTTGCCTGAATCTTTAGGGGGTTTAGTTGATCTTCGGGTTCTTGTGCTTTCCCACAACAATTTGTCGGGCCAGGTGCCCGATCTTCACAGTTTGAAAAACCTTCAAGTTCTTGAACTTGAAGGTAATTCGTTAGGACCCGAGTTCCCTCTGGTCACTGATAGAATTATCTCCATTGTGCTAAGAGATAACAAGTTCACTGCAGGTCTACCTGAAGAACTACATTTGTTTTATCAACTTGAAAGGCTGGACATAGCTTTAAACCGGTTTACAGGACCCTTTCCGACTTCCATGCTATCTTTACCATCGATAACTTATTTAGACATAGAAGGGAATCGCTTTACTGGGATGCTTTTTGAGGATATTGCTTGTAATCCAGAGCTCGAATTCGTCGACTTGTCTGCTAATCTTTTGACTGGGAGACTACCCAGCTGTCTTGTGTCTTCAAAGGCCCGAAATGTGGTCTATGATGGGAACTGTTTGACCACAAACATTGGTGATGAAGTCAAAAGTCAAAAGCCGATCTGGTTTTGTAGAAATCAAGCTTTGGCAGTAGGTATAATCCCTAGACATCATAAGGATGGTAAGGGCTCAAAAGTAGCTCTTGCATTCGGGGTGATCGGAGGGATAATTGGAGGAATCCTGTTGGTTGGTGCAGCATTCTTGATTTTCAAGCATGTTCATGGTAAAAAGGTTGTGAAAACGCCTGCGCCAATAGCAGAAAACACTTCTGCTTCTTCTTACACTTCAAAGTTGCTTTCTGATGCAAGTAAGCCTTCTCTAAGCCCTGTCTTTTTGTTACAACTGATTATCTGATCTGATTAGTCAATATCACATGATCACTTCTAAAAAGCACATCCAAAGAACCCATCATTCGATTGTACTAGTCTAACAACTAATCATTCGATCTCAAAGGATATGTGACTCGAGCAATGAAGCTTGGAACACTTGGTGTCCCCCCTTATCGAACCTTCTCGTTGGAGGAACTTGAGGAAGCTACTAATGGCTTTGATACATCTACTTTCATGGGTGAAGGGTCTCATGGTCAGGTACATTTCATCACTTGCATGAACATTTTTTTCTTATTTCTTTAGGGGCAATTCAATTATATTGACTTCTCTTGCAATGGTCAGATGTACAAAGGTAGACTTAAGAACGGATCATATGCAGCAATCCAATGCCTAAAAATGAAGCGAAATCATAGTACGCAGGCATTAACTCGTCACATAGAGTTAATCTCAAAACTTAGACACCAGCATTTGGTAAGTGTACTTGGACACTGCTTTGAGTTTTACCTGGATGATTCAAGTGTCAGCAGGCTATTTCTGGTGTTCGAGTATGCACCAAACGGGACACTTAGAGACTGGATTTCAGGTAAACTCAATAAATATTTCAAATTCTCACATGAAGTAGAAATCACAAACCCGCCTATTATCTGAAACATGAATCGTCCGATAGGGAAGAACAGTGGACGAACGTTATCATGGAGTCAAAGAATATCAGCTGCAATAGGCATAGTGAAGGGGATTCAGTTCCTTCATTCGGGCATTGTTCCCCGAATGTTCTCAAGCAACCTGAAGATAACAGACATTTTGTTGGATCAGAATTTCAATGCAAAGATCAGCTGCTACAATCTGCCATTGTTAGATCAGAACATCGAAAAGGTATTTACGATCAAACGTTTCATGATCAAACAACTTCACATCTATATCAAGCAATATGACTTATAACCTTATGAATCATTATATTCAAGGTGCAACAGGACGGCGTGAAAAGCTACTTCAACAGATTTAAAGAACCTAATCGAACAAGGTGAGCGATTCGCCAGTAGTGTTAAATTTTAGTCCGATTGTGTAAACTTTTGGTCAGGTACTGTAAATTTTTATATAAATATCGAGTTCGCCCCCCTTAAAAATATTAATTTCCCCCCGCCCCCCTCCTCCAACAAAATAGTTCAATCTCCGCCACTACACAAAGCTATATGGCAATACATTCATATGTTCTTACATTTTCCCTAATTTCTAGGGTTAGCAATCCGGAGAAAGTTGATGTATACGATTTCGGCGTTATACTACTCGAAATCATATTGGGGAAACCGCTATGCACACAAAAGGAAGTAGAATCGATAAAACAACAGTTTCATACCAGAATTACAGCGGATGATGCAGCGATGAAAGACATAATCGATCCAGCGGTTCGTGATACATGTTCCGATCAATCGATTACAACAATGGCGGAGATCTGCAGCAGGTGTTTGGCCAATGATCCATCGGAGAGACCTTCGGTGGAGGATATGCTGTGGAATTTGCAATTTGCTGCACAAGTGCAGGATGCTTTGCATAGTAGTGAAGGATCTCCGATTTCATCTTCACAAGCTGCAATCACACAGTAGTAGCATTGATTTCAGTATGCAATGAAGTATATATCAGAATCAACCAACAGATTTCGATTTGTAAAGAGGATTAACTCACTGTTTTCGATTTGTAAGAGTAGATAGCTTTCTGATTTATGTAAGTTTTGTGGCATTTAGATGTAACAATAATCTGTATTAACGAATTATGTGATATGTTATCGTAAGTTAGTAAGCAAGCTCTAGTTTTTCATTGATTCTGTAAATGTAGTTGATTCCAATGAGCTAATTACTACTTCAAATGTTAATGCTCTGTTGATTATAACAGTCTATAAACAGTTTTAAGTTGTTTAATTACAATAATGCGTTTAGGTTGTCCAGTTACAATGATGTGTCTAAACTAGTTACAGTAGTACGTATAAAGTGATTACAACATTGTGTCTAAACATACAACGGTGCGTTCAAGTTGCCTAGGTCTGGCACTTTAATGAACTATGCAAATAAACGATGCATTCAAACCATTGCAATTGGGTTATCAATATTGCGTTTGATGGTGATAAGCCCATTGAACAACTGACTTATCAAGAATTTTGTAAATAACCAACTAGGTTCTTATGACATTACGTCAAGCACAAAACAAAAGTTTTGTTGGCAAAAACATATTGTTACAACCTTTCCTTGGTAGACACATGAATGGGCATGTACCAATGGACCCATGGAAAGGTAGCAAATATGCTAAAGTGCGTAATCAAAATGTCACATTACACATAGTGGGATGTCACTTACTATAGTTTTCCGCATCTATTCCATTAATCATGAAAGTAATAACACACTAATACTCTCGCTTTATGATTCATCTTGCTTTAACATGATGTAACAATTTTATCATTAAAACTAAGCCAAGCAAAATGAGGGTCGTTCAGGGGGGTAACGGATCAAAACAAGTTCTAACCAAAATGAATTCAAGTCGAAACGAATTGTTTTAAGGAAGCATCAATCTGATTACAGGGAAAACAATCATGACCAAAGTGAGTTCACCCTAAAATTGATCGTTTTAAAAGACCTATTAACATGGGTTCACTTTCTATCTTAGCATTTATGGAGGCTTGAGTTGATGGATGTCAGTGATGTCGATGTTAGCAATGAAGGTGATGAAAACAGTTGGGCGTTGTTGGCGGCAATAGAGGTGGAGATGAAGGTGTTGGCGATAGTGGGATGGCAGCAACAACAGTTGTGTAGGAAAGGGGTGCAAGGCGACAACAAGGGTGATGTGATAGCGGCAATGGTGGTGTGGATGATGGCGACAACAGTGAATAGTAGGTGGTTGAAACAAAGAATTGGTGCTAGGTGGTGCTCACCCAATTGGAACCACTTTAAATCGGTATCTCGCTACTCTAATAAAAGGGTAAATGCGGTACCACGTGTCAGCACCACATTCATTAGAATCAAACTTTTCTCGCTTCTCTCTCCTATTAAATAACTACATTAGTTAATTATAATATTATTTATTTATTTTTATATTATAATTAGTTTTTTAATAAATTAAGAAATAGGTTTTTTTATTAATGTTATTTCTATTGAAATAGTTTTTTATAAAAAGAATTTTTTCTATAAAATCAAACTATTTTTACGTAATATTTTAAAATTGGTTTTTTCAAAGTAATTTTTTTATAAAAAAAATTAAAATAGGAAGTTATAGTAAGGAAAATTTTAAAAATGAAATTTTTTTAAAATGTTATTTTGAAACAAAATATTTACTTTATCTTTGTAAAAAACAAAAAAAAAATTTAAAATGTTCATATTATTGTTTTATTACTTATAGTTATTACTTATACGTAATTTCAATCATATCATGTTTTAGTATATTGTTTTATAATTAATAATTTTATTCTATTTTATATTTTATTTATTCAACACGTGTATGCACGTGTTTACTAAAGCTAGTTTATTATAAATAGGGACCCAAATTAAGGTGCACTATAATCTAAGTTAATCCTAATGAACACGTTGTATAGTTAAGTATATTTAAGTTAACTCGTTACATAATTTTAATAGATAAAAGATGGGTAATAATTGCCACCTATTTCAAAACCCTTTTTAGTTTTAGGAGAACCCAAAATACTACTCACTTTTTTATCGTTTTACATTGATTTATTAGACATTATTAGATCAGTCTACTACTTTAACTTAACATTATATCAAAATGTTGCTTGTGAGGGTAGGCGGTGCACCACTCAAGTACCCCCTTTCGGGTATTTCAAGTTCACGGCAACACTGCCGCCACCCATTTGAGGAGGCCGTGCGGGTTGCATTCACGGCTACTAATACCGATGAAAGATTTCAAAATATGAACGTTGGGTGACTTTCAGGGTAGGTGAGATGGTTTAGGGTATGTAAAAGAAGTGACGCCACTATTTAGAGACGTTCAAGATAAAAATAAGATAATAGTATAAATCAGTTGAAATCTTTAGGAAATTGTAAAATAGGAGTGTTCGTTTCACCTTGAGAGCTTTATTACCTAAATGGTTATATGATGTAAGTTGCTCACATTTTCCATGAGATGTCTATTTATAGATATATATGCCTTGGAAATTGAAATACTCTGTACTATTTTACACGTCAGGGGCTGCATAAAATTTGTGCCATGTCATGTGAAAATAATCACGAGGCATGTTATAGGAACCTTCACTTTACTCAAAATTGTCATGTTTTTCAACTTGTTATGTCACAAAGAACTAAAGTTAACGAGTAAAGTTAAAAGGTATTTTAGACATTTCATTCATGATCACTAGTCGAAAAAAAAAAACACACTTTGTTGAACTACTTGTCCATATCCAAACTGTTACGATTCTCACCACCGTCTTGCCAAACTCGTGTAGCCGTGTGCTTCCTCGCCTCTTAAGCCTTTATAATCAAATTCACAAACAGCGTTTCTTTAGACTCGCATTTGCACCATGGCAGAGCTCAACACCGAAAGTGGTTCATCGGATGGTCGACGGAAGGAGATCAGAAAGCGAGCTGACAAGTCAAATGAAACGGCTTCACCAGAATTAGGCTCGGGCTCGGGCTTGGGCCTTGGCTCAAGCTCAACTAATGGGGTCCCTTGTGGAGCGTGTAAGTTCTTGAGGAGGAGGTGTGTCGATGGGTGCATCTTTGCACCTCATTTTAGCCCGGAGCAAGGGAGCCCACTGTTTGCAGCTGTGCACAAGGTGTTTGGAGCCAGCAACGTGTCAAAGCTTTTGATGCGCCTTCCAGTGCACCACCGACAACATGCGGTTGATACCATATTGTATGAAGCTCAGGCTAGGTTGTCTGACCCTGTTTATGGTTGTGTCTCGGTTATCATAGGTTTGCAACAGCAGGTACAAGCTTGCATCTTAAAACAGTGTTTTCCTGTTATGCAGACAATCTTTTTTTCATTTGCAATTATACAAACCCTCTGAATCATTCAGACTTTTGATTCGTTCAACCGCTTCAACGCTAATTTTGATGTTTGTCATGGTAGATTGCAGCTTTGCAGATGGAGCTAGGAATGGTGCAGAACAGGCTGATGAATAACAGACTCATGGTGGCAAATGCACTCCAGGGTTCACCACAGCAACCAGAACCGGCGCACCACCATGGCTTGCAGCCGATGTATTCAACGGGTTCATCTTTGAATTACAACATGAACATATATGATTCTAGACAGCATAATCCTGCAGATGACCATCAGACTGCAGTTCAATCACAGCGGATTCATGACCCGCTTCAACTTTCTCAACCTTTTTGCAAAAGCAAAGACGATAACGAGGATGAAAGTGGGACCCGCTAGCATTTACTGACCAAATGGTTCAATCTAGATGACTAGATCAATTACAAAAATACATTTTACTTGCTTTTGATATAATTTGAACTTACATTTTGTATGGTTTTTTGTTCTGTTTTATTTTCTTTTAAAATGTGGTTACAAGACCAATACCCAACTCTTCTGCAAGCTCATCCCATACCGGTAGCAGTATTAAAACAACTAGAAATATGGCCACTGTAACCGCGGTTCTCCTCCATGTTCCAACCTCTGTCACATCATTCAGGCAAGGTTTTTCCGGTGCCCTCTGTCAAAATGTAACATTTTAACATCAAGAAAAACTCGTATTAACGATATTTAGAGTAAGTTTGGCAAAATTAGTTGCAGCTATAGCTATGAGCTAAAACAAAAGGTGATTCAAGCGCAGCAAAATTGTCATTTGACAATATATCCTTACATCGTAAGAACAGAAGAAAAAGTATAGGATATAAGGACTAAAGTTGTCGAAATACAACTATTTGTTGTCTCTAAAATATCAACTCCTAGAAATATACAAAAGTAGTTGAAGGTGAAAAAAGTAAGTGAATTTACAAAACTGAAATTACTATATATTTAAGAAGAAATTTCAATTTAAGTATTTGAATAATATCTTTATATTAGACAGAACTTTAAAATATTAGTTTTATTTATAAGGAATTTATGAAGAGTTTTTTTCATTACCAAATAAACTTGTATTGAGCATTTAATAAGAAAAATATTAAAAAAACAAATAATAAAGAAAACTAATTAGAAATGTCATTATGTAAATCAGAAAGATTTTCTTTAAAAGTAATCACTTTTTCTATTCATAAGTAACACTAAAGTACATAGTAATTCATGAAACAAAATTGGTAAAGTAAAATTTTGCATTCTTGGTTACTGGAGCTTATTTTTAAAACTTCATTGATTAATTTATTTTGGAGAAAATTCAAAGCTAAAGCTTAGTTATCCATATAACTTTTTTATACTTCCGAATGACTGCTTATTTGAAAAAAAAGATACCACTTGTAAGGGTAGTTTTGACAATTACAGACTCACACCTGGCATATCAGCACATACAATCCCCAAGGAAGAGATAAAGGTCCACCGAGCTGCATTCACAAGAATACACCAAACGTTATTAATACATTAATTCCGTCTTTATTGTAATATTTTTGTGGCTACAATAATTATTTGTTGAAAAATATTTAAATAAGTTAAAAGTGAGTAACATTTGGACGAACTACGAAGTTGACATACCACTCCAAACCCAAGTAATGAATAGGTTGTTAAACCAAATCCAACCAGTGCATCCTTCCCAAAAGCACCCTTTAAGATGCATAACGGTATTTTAAGGTTATAATATGATAAGCATTAAGAATCCATTTAGTAGTTCAGTCAGTAACAGAATTGGGTTTTAAACAAAAACCTGAACCACTCTTCCGCCATCAAGGCATCCAACTGGAAGCATATTGAAAGCCGTAGTAGTCAAACCACACCTGCGAAGTCAAATTCCCAATTTAACATTAAGAAAACCAAATTTCAAATAATTTATGCCAGTTACTTTTGAGTTGGTTGTTTAGGGTTATGTTTTATCTCAGATGGGTCAAACCGGTAAACGAAAAAAGTTAGCTATACAAAATATGGGTTGAGCGGGACAAAAGTTGCCCCGAAAGCATTTTAAATACATATAATCACCTAAATCTTGTTAGTCAAATACTATATTACTATTGGAAAAAAAATAGCTCTTGCAATTATATTCAACACGCAATTTATTTGCAAGATTTTGTTTTTTTCTTTTGAGACGGACAAATTTTCAGATCAACCCAAGCACCCAACCCATTTCAGTCAATACCAAAAATTGCATGTTTTAATCCATTATGGATGCCTCAATGATGACAAAACAGAAAAATTGTGTGTACTAACATCAATACAAGTAAAATTTTGTAACAATTAAGTAGAAATTGCTGAAAACAAAAAAAAAAGGATTGGAATATAGTAACATCCAAGAACAGTACATCACCAGCCAGCAATTACAAGCGGATGGATTAACACTGTGGCTCCATGTATCGCACTGCATAGGCATAGATAAACATTATAATAGAATTAGGAAAGAGAATATTATAATCTTGATAAATAAAAGAATGAATAATTATAAGTTCTATATAGAATAAAAATCAATCACCCAACATGGTGAAGTAGGAAAACATACGTGTATCCTAATGTGGCTCTACTGATGAGCCCAAGAAGTAAAGAACCCTGAAAAAGCATGCTAGGAACCTGCACCATATCAGCTGCAGCATCTGGTTTTGATGAAAGCAGCAGCCCAACAGCAAACATCGAAAGTGATAATGCGGCACCAGCAAATGGGCCCGCTAAAGAGACGTCTACTTTTGTCTTTCTGTCAGGAAGAATCGATTTAAACTGCAACATTTAAGAACATATATCATTTATTTTTTCTTCATGGTAATGAAACATATATCGGTTTACAGATCTAGAGAAATAATTATATGAGTGAACCTGAGTGATTGCCCCAAAGCTTCCAAGAGTGATATTGGGAATAGAAAAGG
The DNA here is from genome assembly GCA_025506415.1 of Flaveria robusta. NCBI lineage: Eukaryota > Viridiplantae > Streptophyta > Magnoliopsida > Asterales > Asteraceae > Flaveria > Flaveria robusta. The sequence goes on along the minus strand of CM046474.1, from coordinate 35,229,251 downwards.
GAATGCTTAACTTTACTTTCTTTGGGAAGGCAGCAAGGAAATGCCCAACTTCCTGCAGGTAAAAGTATGTATATAAAACACTATAGACCATCGAATTTCATTGCATGCTAAATCATTATTTGTGTTAAAAAGGAGAAAAGAAAGAAAGAGCGCTATGCATTGCAAGAACAATCATGGAATCTTTATAACAAAGAAAATGAGAATGGTGGTTAGAAAAGCTAATTGCTTTTTAAGCATCTTTATCATATTAACAGATTGAACATTAGAGCTTGTAAATTTTTACACAAGAAAAAAAATAAAGTATTGATGAATTTTAAAAATGGATAATCTTACGTGAAATAACTGAACACCCAAAACTCCATATGCTAATGGCAACGCAGATTCTACAAATGGATAAAGCAGTTGCATATCTGGCGGGTCAATGGCATTTGGATCTGTAAAGTACTTAACTACTTCAGGAGGAAGACGATTTATCTGCACAACACAACATTATTTAATAAAATATAATCAGTAAGATTCATCAGATAATAGAAGTAAAGAAATGAGAAATGTAGTTGTTTTTCTTTACAAAGTATTGTGACAATTTATTTTTTGGAGTTCATCCCAAAATGCAAAATTACCCTTCTGGATAAGGTTGCACTCATAGTTTACATTCTTGCTCTTTAGTAATCACTACAATTTATGTCCGTGTGGATTTTGGTTCAAAAGATTCCCTCTAGTTTGTCCCACTGAGGTGACAAAATAGATTTACCAGTCACATACCTTAATTCTCATTTACGAGTTAAACAATTTTCATCCAAGTAAGGTAGGATCTCGCAAAATCCAAGTGCTATAACAGTCAATGGCTTATGCTTTAGTTCATAACAATGTCCTTATTCCAATTTATTGGCTAATTAAATTCCCTAAGACTAAATTTTGTAATTTATTGATTTGGTTGACAATTGGACAAAATGATGCAACTAATATGAATTGATAATCTAAGCTACATGACAAGTTTATCAAAGTTTCCTACTGGAGAGTGTGATCAGTGGTGGAGGTGCCCATGAGGAAGACAACGGGAAGATTGTTTGGGTTTTATTTTATAAATATCAGTAATAATAATTATAAGACAGTGGCATGTATAGTAAAAGGTGATACCGAAATGGCCCATATACACATATTACAATATCCATTATTTATAATTAACTGGTGAATATATACTGGAAGTAGTTTAGTTTATTAAATAATATGATTTAGGATGTTTATGCGTTATAAATACACTTTGGGTGACTTTCAACACATACAGCCCATTTCCTGTTTAGCAATTCTTTGTTTTACCTGTTTAGCCCACTAGAAATAAAGCAGGGCCCTAACTGGTCCATTCGTAAGTCTATGGATCAAACTACTACTTCTATATAAAATGTTTGTTGAATTGTAAAATACCTGAGATGCAATTCCTAGCTCCACAGAGGAACCAATTGTTAAAACAAACAACAAGAGAGCAATAACATACTGCCAAAGTGTTGTAGGCCCGGGTTCTGAGACCTCTTTCCTCAACATACCGAAGCTAACCCGTGGACCACCACGTGGGTCTGGACCTTCTGAGTTGGGTTCCTCTACCATGAATAAGTTATACTTATCTCCCATTATTTCAGCCAACTGACTCTGAAGTTTGGCAAAAACTTCTTCTCTGTTCCCCCTAAGATTTCCAAGAAAAAGAATACCTTCACCCAAATCTCCAAATGGTTCCTCCTTTGTTACCCAAAAAGTCGAATAACCGAAAAGTTTGTCCTTTATGAGCATTACATCAGCAGGGTCAACTTTTTCTGGTCCAAGTAGTTCCATAAGTTTAAAAGAGTCAACTTGAAAGTTATTATATGCCGACCCAAGTGGAGAAATCGTTGGCGGCTGCAGAAGAAAAAAAAAAACAGCATTAGAACGATGGTGTTACTTTTTTGGTATTTAGATTTCCACAAATAGCCCAAAATTACTTTTGCCAGCAAGCTATAGATCACAAGGGAGAAATACTTTTAGTGCTTCATAAAGTTCATTATTCTTTCCTTATCTAACATTTTTGCAAGCTTCAGCATTCTTCCACATCTGTATCACACTCTTATCTCTTCAAATAAAACAAACAAACAAACAAAAGCACCAAGTAAAATCTCACTCATAACAATGCTACTAGTATGGCTCTTTTAAAATGAACTTAATAAATAGGATTGATTTCCATTTTAAATCATTCCACTCACAAAATAACCATCGGACACCATAGATGAATGATCATTTGTCGGAAAATTGACAATTGTAGCTGCAAATATCCATATTAGATCCATAATTGTTTTTTCTATTTCTACATTTTCGCAAGAACAATGACTCAAATAATCTATCACTTGAAAAAACAGGTAAAACTAAAGCTTAAACAAGACAATGTATCACCAAAACAAATGTGAATCAGAGGCACTCACCCTGGAGGAAACAGAAGCAGGAGGCACCACAGGTTCCTCCGAATCAGCCTCGACACCGGCCGCAGTCTCTTCTGGCGAAATCGTTGCCAAATTTGAATCCTTAGACCCATCATTATCCTCTCCTCCATTTCCACCACCACCATCATTATTATTATTATTATTATTATTATCATCACGACCACTAGCAGAACACTCAAATCCACCGAAAAAACCCCTGCTATCACCATCTAAACCTACAATTCGATGTCTCTTTTTCAAACGAAACTCTCTACTACACAAACTATAACTGTTCTTCCCATAAGCCCTTCTGTCGTAAAGTCGAAATCGCTCAGCAAAATCAATACGATTAGGTCTTAAACGGAACCCTAAATTCAGTGTACTCGTGAAACTACAGCTCGTGAGAGTACCCATATGGGCTCGATTCAATTCAATGCTGCTTTCTATGACAATTTCAAACAGATTGAACAGTTGAAGATGCTAATGCGATATGATTGCGTATAACTAACAAATAAAGGCTTTGAATCGAATTGAAATATGGATTTGGGGAAATTTTTAGCGATGAATGAAGAAGTATCAGACCCTTTGGCAACGGAAAAGAGCAGCAGCAAATAGATAAATATTTATTTATGGAAAAGAAATCAAGAATCGAAGAAACAAATCTTTATCTGAAACGATGGGCACAAATCGTTTAAAGGGCCTCGTCGGCCCGCATTCAACCAACTATAAATTTATAGATATGTTTGAATACCGTATATTACAGCTATAATCTTTTACACCTGGTGTGTCACACAAGTTAAACTAAACAATGTAAAATATGAACTTAGAGCATTCATAATATAATCTTTAAAAATATATGAGTGTGTTTGGTATATTATATCAAATGGTTTTGAGTGGTTATGAGTGAAAAAGGGAGAAAATGCTATTATTGATTGGTATATTTGAAGAATCACTGTTTAATCTCTATAAATTTTTTAATATTTTTGAAAGTGGTTGTGAGTGTAGAAGAAAGAAAAAAATAATAATAAGAGTATAAAAGTATTATTTAATTGAAAATGAGAGAGAAAAAATAGTGATTTTTAGTGTCATTATATGAAAAAGATAGGAAATCCACTGTAAATGCTAAATAGTAGTATATAAGCTATACGTTTAATCATCGTTATGTAATAATTACTATACCATATTTACAAAGGTCGGTGGACATATATTATTTTTTTATTCATTATCATCCTTTGATATATATTCGTTTTTCAAAATAAAGACATAGGTTTTGTTTTTTTTTTTTTTTTCACTGGTCTATGGATCATTAGTTTAAACCCCCTACTTGGGTTCGAATATTTTTAGCGACATGAATTTTTTTTCTTTTTTCTTTTAGTTTTTTTTTCTTAGAAAACCCCTTTAGGTTTCTTAAATTGACACTTTATACATCTAAACTTTTTCCAAAACTTTGACAAATATCGCTTTAACCCCTTTGAGTTTCTAAAGCCTCGGATTTACCTTTTGTATATTTTTACTTCAAAAACCTAGTTTCTTACATCTTTATTTTTATGTACGTGTTGGTTTAAATTCGAGTTCGTTTATGTTTGATATTAATTTTGTTCATACACGATATATGTTTGAATTGAATCTATAGTTATTTTAAAAGGATAACAAATAAAAAACAGAAAATGTTTGAATTGAATCTATATGAAAATTAAAGGAGTGAGTATAACAAGTAAAAATGGTTATAGGGGTATATATAACAACACCCGTAAAATCTCTATACTACTATAAAAACATTTGAGGAAGGCAAACTTGTAACTCACCTTAAAAATTAAGACACCCAAGACTCATTTTGTTGCATAGAATACAAGTGATATATGTAATAGTTTATAATTTGCTCCTATTTTTTTACACTTCTCCTATTTAATACATTATTTCATGCACATCAGATTATTTAATTCACTATACCAAGTATTATCTTATTTATAAACTTTAGATTAACATTACTTGCCGTTAAAATAATTAACATTTTTGTTTACATTTACTATTTATATTTTTATAACTAAATCTTATTTAAATTAAGTAAAACTTATTCAAACATTTAAGTATATAATAATTAAATATTTAAATAGTTATAATAATAATAATAATACTATTAGGCAGTGATAGTAATAATAACATTGGTGGTGGTGTGGTGGCATATATAAGGATTAGAATTTAACTTTTTTATTTATTTGTTTTCTTGCGTGGACTGGAATACTAGATTAGTGAAAGTTGGTTTTGGGCTCAACTAATGTAAAGATTAATTGGGTTTGGCTTGTAGATCTAGAATTATAGATGTATCATGTATGCTTCAAGATCCATAAAAAGCCCGCTTCATCTCTCTTTTACAAACGGGTCATGGATAGTCATGGAAAAAAAACTGGTTCGGGAAGCGGTTCGGCCGGAAAAACCGGAACCGGTTTGACCCAAACCGGTCCCAAACCGACCCAAACCGCCGGTTTGTTGCCGGTTTATAAACCCCACCCTTTTGAAAAGTTAAAAACCGGTTAAACCGGTCCTAAAACCGGTTTATTAAAAAAAAACTGGTTTCAAACCTGTCCGAATCGGTTTGATAGGTTTGAGTATCGGGTGAGCCAAACCGGTTTGTAACCCGAACCGGTTTGAAACAAAACCGGTTTGACCCCATAACCTACAAACCGGTTCGGTTTTGAACCCGGTTCGATTTTGGTATCTAAACCGGTTTGTACACCACTAGTCATGGATAGACCCGTGGGCCATGGATGGTCTGGTTGCTTGGAGTCCATAAAAATTAAAAACAACTCTTAAACACTCTCATCTTGATTCTTTGAAAAACGCTCTCGTCTGTGCCTAGACCTGTTAACATTCATAGTATTTTGTTTCCACGAACGAGAAATTCATATCTTCAAACTTAACACTCACATGTTTTCATAGTACTTTGGGGCTAATAATCATACTACATGTTATTTTATTTAACAGTGATTTCATACGCAAAAGTACTAGTTTTATATTCGGATGTGATGATTTATTATGATTGATGTTGAGATTATGTGCATGTTATGTTCATTAATGAACTCTAGAATAATGAGGCTGGTATCCATTGCTACAAACCAAATCTGGGCAATAACGGATGGGGATGATAAATATAAGTATGGAAGTTTCACGATAGGCACTGTCACTCGCATTAGAGAAGCTTTGACTAATATCATTTTTTTTACCTATCCACAACGAGTCTTAAATTATTCACATTGATCCTGGCTCTCTCGCATTGATTAGTAACCTACCCGCATTGTACCCGTATTGACCGTTAACCGCAATGTTCATTAGCCATCCGCATTGAACCCTGATCAACCGCATCGGCTTATACTTAAAAACAAAATCCCATGACACTGTTACTCGCATTGATGTTCGACCCATCCGTATTTGTGTAGTCACCCGTATTCACTTAGGCTATTGTCACTCGCATTGCTAATACTTAGTTGAATCCTGACACGTGTTAACTTGCATTAAAAGTTATGCAGTCGCATTGAAGGTTGTTTATCCGTATTCCCTTTTATCATCCGCATTAGATATGTTACCCATATTATAAAGCTCATCTGCATTAGGTAACCATTTCCCGACAAATAAGACGCTTAGAATGCATAATATATACCGCTTGGGTCAAATTATAACATATGTCACATCTGGTTTCTCAAGACGTGACTCGAGTGTGATTGACATATTTATTTACACAGAACAAATACTTTACCGAACAATGAATTTTTAAATAACATTCTTACAAATGAACCTTTAACATGTGTTTAAAGTTTCACTAAACAAATCATAGTTCTATAGAATAGGAAATATAAAAACTTTTTCAGCGCATAAAGTTCTAACTCCTTTGTGTTGGCCCCTCTTTTGGAAATATATGATATGATGGTTCACATCACGATGTCGAGTCTAAAGTTTAACTCACATATACATCCAGTTCAAAACAAAATGTCACTTAAATTATGTACAAATCACATTCATTTTATGTCACTTCAACTTGTTCTTTTATTGAAACACTTTCACATATTCATGAAATTATTTATGCACCCACCCTCACATCGAAAGACCTTTTGTGCTCGCTCTATGCTTATGTCGACTCTTTCATCATTTCATCATCATCCAATAACATAAGGCTTTAATACAAACTTTTTGATCACATGCGCGACACTAAAACCTAATAACATACAACCAACGGTTTTCATAAGCAATTCCTAATACCATAATATATTTTCTTAAACTCTATATATGTTTATTAAAAACTTGATAAACATGCCAACCCAATAACCTCTCTTTATATTAAAACTAAGTTATAAACCAGTGTGATACACGGACATAAAATTAAAAAAAAAAATTAACTTAACTGATCGACATAATTGAGATTTAAATGATATATTATTACATACAATAATCTAAATTGAAAATGTATAAAAATATTACAATTTGTTAAATGTTTTTTTTTCATACAACATTTATTGTTCTATTTGTAACCTTACTTGTTTTTATCTAAAAGTAATGGTTTTAAATTTTATTTACTTATAAATCTATATAATAAAATGTATAACTAGCCATAAGTAAACAATAGATGTTTAAGTATAGATCTACCCTGGATAATAACTGTACTTGATTTTTGTTGATGTTCACGATGCAACATAAAGATCATTACATTTTTTACTAAGAGTTGGATAGCTCATATTCAAACATGCTCATTGCTCCAAAACTTCTCAAAACGGCTTAACCATTTACTCAATTAAATTGCATGGATATGGATACCCTTAGAATATTTATAAGTAATGAGTAATAAGTAGTAAACAGTTACGCTGATTGCTAAAAAATATATTAGATGAAAACAAATAATACGCTCATCAACAACTATCATTTCAATATAATAGGTTTTTATTAGAATTTTGATTGCTTTGCTGCCTTCAAAGACGTATTGGTAAAGTCCTACATTTTAACATCAAGGTTGTTCAGCATGGTTATTTGATATGACTCCATTAAATTAAGCAAAAAATAAAATAAGCCAGAGTTAAATAAATACTATTTCATTTATAAAGAGAAAGAAAGAGCGAGTAATGATGAATTTATTAAAAGACTGACTTGTTTTAGAAAAAAGATTGTGATGAGTAGAATGTGAAATGTAGATTCTTATATAAATTGGGATTGAAATTCGATATCCTCGAAAGCAAGAATTTATTTTGTTATTAGTATGAATAGGGGTGTAAACAAGCCAAGCCGGCTCGCAAGCTACTCGGGATCGGCTCGAAAAAAGCTCGAATCGAGCCGAGCTTAAACGAGCTCGAGCCCGAGCTCGAGCTCAGATTATTGCTCGTTTACTAAACGAGCTCGAGCCCGATCTTCAGAAATCGAGCTCGAGCTGGCTCGCGAGCCTAAACGAGCTTTTTGTTTATATAGTTTTTTATTTGCATATTAAATATATATAAATACATATTTACGTAAATTATATTATTAAATATATTATTATGATAAAAATAGTTAAATAATATATATTATGTTATATATAAAAAGTATGATTATAAATAATTATAAAAGTAATTATAAAAAAATAAAAATTTAATAATTTAACAATAAACGAGCCGAGCCCGAGCCGAGCTCGAGCTTGAAAATTTTCTGACGAGCCGAGCTCGAGCTTTATAAATAAAACTATAAACGAGCCGAGCTCGAGCTCGAGCTTCCTAAAATCAAAACGAGCCGAGCTCGAGCCTAAACGAGCTCGGGCTCGGCTCGGCTCGTTTACACCCCTAAGTATGAAAACCAAATAAATGATTTTACGTTGATTTGGAGTAAAAATGAAATTAAATGTAATATATTGAAATTAAAAATATGCAGATGAAAAGCAAGCAGTTTTAATAGAATCTTATGATTAGTATTTTACTTGGAATAAATTTTTTTAAGTTTTCAAAATTTTAATTCCGTGCTTACTTTAAAAATCAAATCAATTATCGGTTATGATTCGAAGATAAATAAGAAAACATATTTACATTTTGTTTAAGTAAATCTTCATTATTTTAGGGAACAATTGGGGAGTAGTTTAAAAGTTGGCATCTGACTAAATATGAACTTAGAATATACCAAGTGATACAAAAAATATTTGTTTATTACAATAATAAGACTAATTCAACTATATAAACCACTTATGTTTAATTAATTATTTTATTGTCATGATTTTTTTTAAATAAATATTTAAACTTTCAAATTAGATAAATGAAATATGTATGACTTCATTACTATTTCTTAATTATTTTTCAACTTAACTGAAAAATAAAATTATGAAGCTTCATTAAATTAGTGAATACTTTTTTTATTATAATTATCGTATACTCCAAAATTAAAATTGAAAAAAGAAAAAGAAATCTAAGTTACTATGGTACAATATTAGAAGGATCAAAACCTTTGTTTTTATTGAAGGGAATATTCTTTCTCTTATATTAAAATATATTATAAGTCAGAGGGATGATAAATAAAAAAATAGATTTCTTGTAATCAACACTCTTTAGACAGATTCCACTAAATATTGTCCTCATGCCGTTAACGGTGAAACGCTTTATCACTTGTGACGGTGTGAGATAAAGGATACCGAGATCAAGGTTCGGTTTTTGACCGAAACACCCCTACACTATAGAGATAAGACAGAACAACCCCCTCCAGAAAAAAAACACACACAATATATGGAGTGATGTTCACTCGTTCTAAGAATCTAAAATAGAGGCTACTAGCTCACTAAAACCCCAAATATAACGTGAACACGAAATACAAATAATCATGTCTTATGTTGTAGTATTTAACATGTTTATAATAAAAATATCTTGTTCAGGTTAACATGTTTAATATTACCGTTAGTGTTTAAATTGACATGTTTAATTTAAACATGTTGAACCATACAAAACCTTCTTATAAACAAGTCAGATACTATAATACAAATCTTGATTATTTTTATGTCATATATGGGTTTTTGGTGAGCTATTAATTGAACATAGTGTTCGGGGTCAACCTTCTTAGACCCGTTTTAAGGATTGTTTAACATTCACAACAACTTAATAACCCTTAAACTGTTAAAATGCTTACAAATTTATTAGAGCAAATAACTCGATAACCTTTATGTCTCGTTTATTAAACAAATCATGTTCGGGACTTTGGGTTACAACCCGTCGACACTTGATGATTCTTCCTATAGAAAATGAAGATAATGTGGTCCTTTTAGTGTGTTTCGCTTGATTACAAAAATATATTAAAATATGATAGAGTAATGTTCTCAAGTTGGAACCTTTTATGCATAAGACCGGTATTTTGTTAGTTCAAAGCAGATTTTATGGTAAGTTGTTTAAAGCTTAACGTTTAAGATTCAAAATTTAAGGTCTAGTTATATTAGCAAAGCTTGAATTGTTTTAATCATTCTAACTAGAATAAAACTTACCGTTTCTTAAATTAAAAGATTTATTGTCTTGATACGTTCGATGTCTATCTTCTAATGTTCATATTTTCCTTATATGGTTTGCTCTAGTTCAATTTCATAACGTTGATGCGATTGTTAATGTCATTTGTTTATCTATCTAGTATAATAAAAGAAGGTTTTAAGGCGTCACGTGTCGAAATATTATGTATTCTTATATTAATTTTTCCGCCTCTCTCTCATAATAAATGATAATGATAAATAGTAATTATATTATTTAAAATATTTTTAAATTAAAATATATTGTAAAAATTATAAACTAGATTTTATATAAAAAATAAACAAACTTTTAAAAAATATAAGATATAAAAATTTTCTTACACAAAAAACTTTCCTAGAAATTCTAACTTTTTTATTTTAAGGGTGATTAAAAAATAAAATTATATTTGAAAAAAAAATGTCAAAAAAAAAAGTTTAAGGGTGATTAAAAAATAAAATTATATCTGGAAAACAAAATTAAAAAAAAAATCTCATAAAACGAGAGTTTAAGATGATATTACTATTATTTTACTTGAAGTACTTATTTATAAGTAATTTAATAATATTTTATCTTAAAATATTATATTATAATTTTTATTATAAACCATTTAATATTTTATTAATTAAATCTAAGTATTACACGAGGTATAAACTAGTATGTAGATATTTATTAGTGAGATACAATTTACAACTAAGAATGGATGTAAAGCTCTAGCAATGGTAAAGGGGTTCTTCGTTAACTGTTGGGGTAGTAATGATTTAGCGTCTGAATCACAAAACAATCTATTTGACAAAAGAAAAAAGAGATGGGCCTTTCTCATGCCGACCACCGTTGATTTTTATATTATATTAATTACGAAGTCCAAAACATTTTAAATATAATAATAATAATAATAATTAAAACAAACTTTATTATTTTTATAACATTATCCCTAAGAAAATTCATCTAACTTTAATATTAACAAAGATTTTATATTTTATTTCACACATTTAACTCGAATCATCTAGTCGGACAAGTCACGTGCATCTAAAATCGTTTGTCAAATGTCAATGCGTTCTTTTAGTACAATAAATGAAAAACCATCTGGTCATTTATATTTTTCAAAATTATATTCTTACTAGTTTAGAATACTAATTAATATTTAAAAATTATGAAATTATGCTCTGAGATAAATATGATTTGAATTGTATATAATTAATTAATTTAGGTAATATAAAAATGATAATGTTTATCAAACTTTCACCTTTAAATACTTTTTAAAGGTTTTTGTATTAAAATACTTCATATTTCAAAAGATATTGTTTTAAAAAAATTATGTTTTTAATAAAAATATCTTTAATTTATCAAAAATATATTTTTTATAAAATGAAAAGTAATATAATCATTAACAATCATAATTAAATGATTGACTTGCTTATATAATGACATATGACACAACTTGTTTTGTTTATTAGAAAGTATATACATTTTTAAACAAAAGATAAAGCGGCGTTATGTTAAAATTGATTTACATTGTCTATAATATATTAAATATTTCTAACAAATAATAAGAAAAATAATTTCATCTTAACTTTAATTAATCCATAACTTGTCTCGTTCCTAACTACTCAAGGCTCACGCCTCATGAAAAGTTTCTAAATCAGACTTGACTCGTCTATTAAATTATTAGTATTTAATTATTTTAAACATAAATATAAAGAATTATATGTATATATAGTAATGTATGTATCTATACTAGACAAAGATCAAATGAAAACTAAGCAAAATTTTAAAAATTAATAAATTAAATCTCCACCTTAAATTGTATTAAGATCAATGACTCATATTTTTTGAATAAAAAATAGAAGATTATATTTTTGTGGAACCGTATTTACAAAAAACCAAAGGTAAAAATTTGATTTATTGATTTTCATAATTTATTTTGATTTTTCATTTGAATCCAACCCTTATTATACATTTATAACGATAACAATACATATTACTATATCAAAATTATACATATTTATATTATACAAAATAGATCTATTCATTTAAATACAATTATTATGGTGTTTATATATAATATGTTCGTTTAGACTTGCGTCTAACCAAGCTTGGTATATGATGCCAGGGCTCGTTTATCGGACGAACTCATTTTAGGCTTGTGTTTATTAAAATAACGAGCCAATCTAAGGTAGTATACAAGCATCCCAACTTAGTTATACTTAAAGAAAAAAAATTGTTATGATGTTCGATTTAACTTCCGTTTTCAGTAGGGTCCATGGAGCGGGCGGATTGCTTAGCAATCCGATACACAAACTCACCGTATACTTTATTTTCTTTCTTACAACTTATATACATAATCTCAATACTACAAAACATCAAACTTACCAGTTGTTTCAAGTCCACACTTAATTAAACTTAAACTAACATAATTAATTTTCTCGTGTTTGAATTTCCGGTTTTGCCAACTTTAACCGAGCTTCATAAAAAAAATCTCAAACGCGTTTATTTTTTTACTTGAACTTATTTAAACTCGGGTCAGTTTAATCTTTTAACGAGCCAATATAAGATTGTTAGGTACCACCTACTCTTGGTTAGCAATTTCCTAAATGTTAAAGGGTATGTAATGGGAAATTTGAACTTCGACAGTTCACCATCATCAACCATACTCGTATGTGCCTCCCCATCTCCTTGGACCATAAAATCACAAATCTTCCTCAAATCATTCATACTTTATTCATCAATTTGATCTTCAAATCATGGAGTTCCTGTAACCCTCTTCATATCCTCCATCATCATCATCATCATCATCATCATCATCATCATAATCACCATCTTCTTCATCTGCAAATGGTGAATTCACCTTCACCATCATCACTTTTCAAGCCCAAAATCGCACTCACCGTCTTCCTCACCATCATCTCCGCCGCTACCTCCTCCGGCGACACTGCCATCACCACCACCACCTGCACCGCCATCCACCAACAAAACTCCCCCATCTCCCGATGCAATTACGTCAAATCAACCCCTGGTTGTGACCCCAAAGGCTACATCAATTACCTCCGATTATTCTACTGCAATTTCGCCCCATTCCCCCAATTCGCCTTCGTCTTCTTACTCCTATGGCTCCTTATACTCTTCTACATCTTAAGCAACACAGCGTCGGAATACTTCTGCCCGGCGGTCGAACACTTGTCGAAATCGCTCAATCTCTCACCGGCGATCGCCGGAACCACTTTGCTCCCCTTGGGAAACGGATCGACGGATGTTTTCTCCAGCGTTATCGCCTTCACGAGCACCGCCGACGGCGGCGATATCGGCCTCAACAGCGTTTTTGGTGGGTCGATTTTCATCACCACCGTCGTCGTCGGAGTTCTCAGCCTGTTGATCACATACCGTCGGAAAATTGTGGTGATTGACAAACCCAATTTCATCAGAGACGTTGTGTTTCTTCTCATTACCCTCACAAACGTCCTCGTGGTCATCTTAATCGGTGAAATCACCTTGTGGGCATCTGTTGTTTTTGCTTCCACTTACGTAATTTACATTTTATTAGTCTCCTACATGCATTTCATCACCAAGAACAAACATAAGACAATACTTCATTCTGCTAACGAAGATGATGATGATGATGATGATGATATAAGAGTGCCATTGTTGTATTCAGTTGATGACGAAGAGAGCGTTGTACATCCTGCAGAAAAAGGTGTACATTATGAAGAAAAAGTTGTACCGTGCAACAACAAAAGGTGCATTTTTAAGTTTGTGTGTTATGTTATGAAGTTGCCAATTTACTTGCCAAGAAGGCTTACAATACCCGTGATAACAAAAGAAAGATGGTCAAAGCCCTTTTTGGTAATTTCAGTGGTGTTAGCACCAATGATGGTGGCTTTAGTTTGGAACACAAAGGTGGGAAATCTTGGGTTAAAAGCTAGCTTGGTGGCATACTTTGTGGTGGGTTCAATTGGGATAGCTTTAGGGACTTGTACATATGCTTTCACAAGTAGTACCATGCCACCACAAAAGTGTTTGGTTTTTTGGTATGCAAGTGGGTTCCTAATGAGTGTCACTTGGACATATGTGACTTGTAATGAATTGGTGTCTTTGTTGGAGTCACTAGGGAACATCATAGGAATGAACCCTTCAATCATAGGACTCACTATTCTAGCTTGGGGGAACTCAGTTGGAGACCTTGCATCCAATGTGGCTTTGGCTATGTATGGTGGGCCTGACGGGACTCAGATAGCGATGTCAGGTTGTTATGCTGGGCCGTTGTTTAATGTTCTTATTGGGTTAGGGTTTTCGTTCGTGTTTGTTTCATGGTCAAAATATCCTGCTTCGTATGTTATACCTGAAGATCCAAATTTATGTGAAACTATAGGGTTTTTGATGGTCGGATTGCTTTGGGCTCTTGTGATTTTGCCCAAAAGAGAGATGCGACTAGATCACATGCTTGGAAGTGGACTTTTGGCAATATACTTTTGCTTCTTATTCATAAAGCTTTCTAGGGCTGTTGGTTTGCTCGGTTAAACTATTTGTAAGTATTAGCTAGCATCAACATGTTGAAGGACTTCAATTGTAATATAGTAGTTTGTTAAATTGTAGCACATCATTTAACCAATGGAATGTGTTTAAAATTTACCAGCAGCAACACTACGATTGGTTCTTGAATTACATAAGCCTATTGTATGCCTTTAAATTCTTAATCCTCGCTTTAATTAATTTAAATTTTGTTTTATCACTTGATAGTTCATACATTGAACTTATACAAAAGATCCATCAAATAGTGATTGGTCATGCAAATATGACTATAAGATATCAAATTGTCTTTGGCTTGATAGCATCACTTGAGTCCCTATAATTCATTAGCCGTCAGATTAGATCTTTTTAAAAACACATGCGGAAGTTTCCTTCCGGTTAAAGAAAAATCATATAGAACAAAAGAATATATGTGTGCATATCATAATTGTGTAGTATTATACACATCAAAAATATAAAGGATACTCTTTTGTATGCAACTGATTAACTTATGAAGTAGTACTACAAGTTAAATAATTTGACTGGTTTGTATCAAATTGTCGACCATCTGTCAATTAGTTAGGCAATTGAATTCTTGTCTTTGATTTATACATGTTGAACATTATGCCAAATCATTCATGGGTATTGTCAAAAAATGTGTCGACATCAATAGTACCAAACTTGATGTCGAATGGCTCAAAAATAAGATAAGTAGTGGAGTGTAGCAAGTTATTATTAGGTCATGGGTTTGTCCATGTAATGTTCCACACCGCACACATGTTCACTTTTTGTATTTTTTTTTTTTGATTAAATAAATAAGAAATAGATGTAAAGTTTTAATTTTCTACAATGTGTATTATATACAAGCATTTTGAGTTTTGTTTTTTGAGAAAACATGAGTTAATTTTTTTATTCATAATATTCATAGGCCATTATTTATGTTAGGCATTTAACGATGAAACTAAATAAAAGCATATGAATCTTCTTTAATTTTATTTTTTCACTCAATTTGAAACATGACAAAACATGCCTCTCACTTCTACTGCATTACAACCGTCGGAACCCACTTAATTATATGTTTTCAAAGATATTATCCGGTGTTAATTAACTGATTAAAAATAATATACGTGACCTACTTGAATTTTATCTATATATGTATTGGTAATGACACAACGATGCTTTGAGCTATCAAATATATTTATGTGATACTTAAACATAACTTACTAGTTTTAGTAAACCCGTGTGTTACACGGGTTGAATAAATAAAATATTAAATATAATAAAATTTTATAAATCAAACATTTTATTTCAAAACAAATCATTTTTAAAAAAAATGTCATTTTTAAAAATTTTCTTACTATAAGTCCCAGTTTTAATTATTTTTTCATAAAAATTTTACTTTTTAAAAAACTAATTATAAAGTATTTCGTATTTTTAAAAAAAGTTTGATAATTTAGAAAATTTTCTTTTGTAAAAGTTTGTTTCTATAAAAATAACGTTAATAAAAAAGATCTATTTCTTAATTTATTAAAAAACTATTATTGACCTAAAAATAAATTAATAATATTTTTAGTAATTAAGGTAGTTATTTAATAGAAGAGAGAAACGGGAAAATTTTGATAAAAAAAGGAATGTGGTGTTGACATGTGGCACCCTTAGTTACCCTTTTATTAGAGTAGAAAGATGGTATCACAAAAATCTTCATTTGCTATATAAAAGCATAAATCAATAATGGGCATGGATATGAAAGCCAATTACATACATAGTATAGATACACATACACATTATATGTTTTTACACCAACCAAACAAAATTCACAAATATGGTAAGAGTGTATAATTCAACAATCTAAACATAGAAGCCTTTAATGGTAAGTGTATATACAGAGACTAGCTTAATAACCCGTGTATTACACGGGTTGAATATATAAAATATTAAATAAAATAAAATTTTGTTAATTATAAAATGATATTTTAAGATAAAATACGGTTGAAATTATGTATAATGACTATAGGTAACAAAATAATGATATCAAGTTTTTAAACTTTTTTTGTTAAAAAAACTAAATATTTTGTTTCAAAACAAAAAGTTTTATAAAATTTATTTATAATTATTTTTTATATATAAAAATTTTACTTTTTAAAAATATTGATTTTAAAAATATTTTATATTTTTTTAAAAAGTTTGATGTTTTTGAAAAAAAGATTATTTTATAAAAATTTGTTTCTTTGTAAATAATATTGATTAAAAGATTTCTTTCTTAATTTATTAAAAAATATTTTTAGTCTATAAATAAATTAAATAATATTATTAGTAATTATAGTAACTATTAAGTAGAAGAGATAAGCGGGAAAATTATGGTGAGTATTAATGTGGTGCTGTCACGTGTCCCTCTTATTTACTTTTTTATTATAATATAAAGATAAAGATATGCACACACACAAACACCTGTTTTACACCAATCAAATTTAAATTCACAATATTGCAAGGGTGTATATTATATAACAAGTGTAATATACACATACATGCATGCATACATATGTGCGTGTTTACACCAACCAAATTTAATCACAATACTGTAAAAGGCATCTATATCTATATCTATAGTATATAATAAAAGAATAACTACAATGTCACATGACACGCTATTATTATTTCTCAAAAACAATTTTCCGCCTAAACGAATATATTATTTTAGTCAATTTTTTATTTTAAGAAACTAAATTAATAATTTATTTTGTGTTTAATTTAAATTATTTATATTATCAACTAAATTGTGTAATCATAGGTTATTTTAAATTATACATACTTTTTTAGTCAAATAAGATTTAATTAAAAAAAGTTAAAGAATCACATTTATTGATATATTTATATATTTTGGGTTAGTCTCCATTCAAGACAGCTGATTTTTTATTTTACACAGATCAATTGTATGTTATATTATCCGAAAAAATATTCGAATATATATAACTTTTTATTTTTATTTGTTTTATATGATACGTAAATTAATCATACGAAATATTTATACATTTATGAATTATATAGTTTTCATATATATTTTCAACTCGTGTATTACACGGGTATCTAACCTAGTATAATGTACAATAAATGAAGATTTATACACATACATCCAAAAAACAGAAGCTTTCTTGTCATAATTCATAACACTAATATACTAATCAAGACTTAGTATACTCGTAAATAAATACTACAATATCACCTTGATATCCTCATTGGAAACTCCATAATCCGATTTCAATATGAGAAGTATTGTGTCAGTGTCTATTTCAGAGATATCCTCTTTGATACTGCAGGGTATGCTGTCATGCTTATTAACATAAATTAATTTATTTAATTTTCAAGTTGACATCGTTTACCCATAAACATAAAACATTAAGTGGATGTGTACCAATTAATACACTTCATATTTCAACTTGATATCACCTTACGCAAAAAATAAATTGCCCCCACAGAAAATGCAAAAAGTGTCACATTTTTGACAAAAATTAGCAACAAATCCACATGGTTGCATTATTTAGGGATTTAAAAGAAAGCAAATTGATAAAATAAAAAAATTATATAAGCATTATTACAAATGAAATATCAATATTCCTAATTATACTTACCTCTAACATTCATTATGTGTTGAATTTTTAATTGCACCCGCTATATGATGAGATATATGATCAGCTACATTAGTCTCTCTAAGCTAATAAAACATGTTATTCTACGGATAATCAAACTTGAGATAGAATTCGGTTACCTTTTGGACGTCATATGGTGTTGATTGATGCTTCGGCATCAATAGTACCAAACTTGAAATCGACTGGCTTTAAAACAAGATAAGTAGTGGACCGTAGCAAGTTGTTAATAGGTCATGGATTTGTCCATGTAATGTTCAACACCACACACTTGTTCACTATTTATATCTTATTTGTACTTATGAAAAAAATGTAAATTTTCTATCATGCATATTTATTCTTTCAATCATGAATTTTATTACTTCAGAAGCTCATAAGTGAATTTATTTATTTATTTTTATTATACTTACAAGCCATTATTTATGTTAGGCATTTTCATTATTCCATGTGACCATAAAAATGAATAAAAGTCAATAAATCTACTCTATCTTTAATTTCTTTAAATTATGACAAAACATGCCTCTCAATAATACTACACTCCAACCATTGTGCCCACTTAGATGTATACATTCAAAGACAATTCTTCTGTGTTCGTTAATTAACAAAAGGTTAATATCTACCTAATCTCGACTAGCATGTCGTCCGTTTTTGTCGTGTATCCGTATCGGTAAAGACACACCAATGCTTAAAGATATCAATCGCATTTATGTGATACTTGAACATAACTTACGTATCATGCACAAATCAAACCTTCGAAGGCATAAATCAATATCAAACATGGAAGCCATTTATATACGATCAGTATGCGCGCGCACACACAAATCTAGCAAGGGTGTATAATATATAATAAAATAAAGATTTATGCACATACATCCAAGAAAACGAAAGCGTTCTCATCATAACTTATAACACAAATCTAGCAATCAAGACTCGGAAGATTCATACATAAATCCTACAAAATTACCTTGATATTCTCATTGTAAAGACCGTAAACAATTTAAATATAAGGAGCTTTATGGTGCTTTATTTCAGCCATGTTTGTTCTTGTAGGATATGTTGTCGTGCTACAACATGACCTTCATAACTTCATCTCCTCATGTTGTGTCTATGTTGTATATTTGGTGCTTCAACCCGTACGTAGGATGTTGTATGACACAAATAAGACTACATAAATTAATCTATTTAATTTAATAATTGTTCTGGTTAATTGCTAAATACTACAATTAAGTAGATGTGTCACCGGTTATTTTAGCCATGTTTTAACTTGATTCCAGTTTAAGCAAAAAAGTTTTATATTTTTAAAAATCTATCCAACTCACCTTTTAAAAGCGATTCTTATTGCCAGAATAATAATCACAAAACACACAAATTGGAAATTTTGAACCCACAACTACTTGATTGAAAAGAACATCATTTACGGCCAAGCTATTTGTCTATAAAAGGAGAAAGCACAACAAATTCTTTGTGCATTAACAGAAGGAGAACACTCAACTTTTCTAATCAAACATATCTCTAGCATTGACTATGATTTATTTACTTAATATTTGATTGTTTCAGATGATACAATTTATTGCTAAGATGTCTCTTATCTATCAAAGAAGTCGATGATTCAAATCATATAATGTGCATATATTAGTGGTTAGTAAGAGTTTACGAGTTGTTAAAAATAACTTGATTTCTAATTATGCCAGAAAAGTGATGAGATCTTGTTTCAAAGAGTTATCGTAACCTTTCTAAAAACATAAAACATGTTATTCCATGTTAAATCAAACCTGAAAATCAATTCAATAACCTATTGAGCTCCATAAAACATGTTATTCCATGAACTGGGCCTAAGTAAGTGAACCTATCAAGTATCATCTATCACATGAGCTGGGCCTAAACTACGCGACTGGAAAATCAGTTCGGCCCAATTGACCCACATTAGCACCATTATACAAACCCTAACACCCTGAATCTCACACACAAACCCTAGGCACCCTTTCGTCATCGTCGCCGGAGCAAGCACACGCCGCCGTGAACCATGGGTCGCGTCCGCACCAAAACCGTGAAGAAGTCATCTCGACAAGTTATCGAGCGATACTACTCGAAGATGACTCTCGATTTCCACACCAACAAGAAGATTCTGGAAGAAGTCGCCATCATCCCCTCAAAGCGCCTCCGCAACAAGATAGCCGGATTCTCCACTCACCTGATGAAGCGGATCCAGAAAGGTCCGGTGAGAGGCATCTCGCTGAAGCTGCAGGAGGAGGAGCGAGAGCGCCGTATGGACTTTGTTCCCGATGAATCCGCCATTAAAACGGATCGGATTGAGGTCGATAAGGAGACGATTGATCTGCTTGCGTCGTTGGGGATGAGTGAGCTCCCTGGGATCGTGCTTAAGGAGGATACTCCGGTGATGTCGAGCTCCATTCCCGGGGGTTATGGTGGTGGCCGTGGTGGATTTGGTGGTGGTGGTAGGAGGTACTGATTGAGAACGATGGTGAGTTGTTGTTTACAGTTTTTATGTTATTTATGGTTACTCTGTTAGGGTTTTGAACTTTTGATCAACAGTTTGTGGTTTCTATGGTTGGATTGAAGTTCAACTTTATAAATTTCTGTTTTGTGGTTCTATTATATGTGATATGTGGTTAGGGTTGTAGTTTTGAGTGTTGATTTGGGGCTTTAGATTCGTCTTTTCTTGTTGCTGGAAGCTGATTTGTGCTGGCAGCATTGTTAATTGCCTTTAGAATTAAGAAACTTATGAGGTTCAATTGATATTAGAATAGTTAGGCTTATTTGGATTAGGTCGGGTGGAATTTGGTGTGTAGATGTTCTTGGTTGAATGGCATTGCCCTCATTAGCAATGAGGGTTGATGGTTAACTTGATTTTAATTTTTAAGACTAAAGCACTATGCTTTTAACGGTTTAGGGTAGACAGAGTGGTTCGGGGTGGCTTGGGCACCGCTGGGTATTGGTGTTTCTAGTTTATGTTTCTAATCGCGATATTGTATCCACCTTGTCTCATATCCGTTAGTTACCTATTATCCGTTAACCATGGGGCTTAGTGGTTTTTCTTCCATGACTGGGAATCCCATTCATGCGCATATGGGGTATTGGCCCAAACCGAAGAAGATTGGCCCTCTCAAATAGTTTCACTGCTGCGGTGGGTTGTATAACAGTTCAAACCAGGCTATATTAACGAAAGTAATCATTTATTGTTGAATGATGTTTACCTCTTAACACCCAAGTGAGCTTTCCTGACTAATCTAGGAACATCATCAAGAATGAATGTAAACCATCAATCTAGTGTCATTTGAATAGATGGCCAACTGCATTAAACAAATTCAGTTAACCATTATTATCTCTTTTTCTATTTATTTGCCGTTGGAATCATTATTATTTATGTGTATTACAATTATGAACTATTTTTACTATTTTAAAATCTTTAAAATAACTAATTCTTTTAAAAACAGCTCAAAGTGTTAAATCGTCAAAACCATACCGGTAAAACCCGACTGGGTTGACCGAACGAATACGTGAACTTGTGATGTAAATAACATACAAACACAACCATCGTTGGTTTTTTGTTTTGAGTATTGATGAAGTAAACGTAACAATCGTTATCAAGTCTTTAAATTTTCAGGATGACAAAAATTGATATGTACAAATTTATATAGGACTAGACTACCGGTCCATAACAAGCCAGAAAACCAATTATAAAAAAACCAATTAGGTTTTCTTCAGAATCGGAGAAGCGGATTGAAAAAATATCGGCTAATGGGCCAATAAGACAAATTTTTTGAGGATGTAGTGAGTTAGACTTAAACTAATATCTTTTGATCATATTTTTTGTTCTTGAATCTAATATATTATCATCTGGTTCTTAAAACGGTCTAACCGATCCGGTTAATGACTAATAAAGCTAGTTATGAAACATTGCTGTACAAGCGCGCGGCTTATGTTTGAAGTGGAAGGAAATAAACATTGAAAAATTAAGCATTCTGTATTCCTACACTCAGATGGCTGCCGGGCTGCCACCATTGCAGTGGTTGCCTGCTAGCAGCCTCACCCTACTCCGCCCCTACTGCCATTTACGCTGCATATAACGAGATTTGCAGGCAACTACTTCGTGTCGTGTTATTTGAATGTATAATTTTGATTTTTCTTAGTTAATCTTGTTCAATTGTTTTCGTAAAATTGTTTGATTTTATGTTAGTTATTGTTTTGAATTTATTTTTTAGAGGGTATTGAAATATTTCTTTCAAGTTATCAACTCTCGGATTTTAGTAGAAATATAGAATGTAAATATATAATATAATCTGTTTCCTTTCTTATAACAACGTATTTTTCAATTATAATATTCGTCAATTTAATTTCATTCATCTGATAGAGCATCTTCAACATAGAACCGTTAAAAAAATTATTTTTAACCATTAAATATTAGCAACTTGGTTCATTAATGGAACACCCTGTAAACTAGAATATCTGGTCGACATAATTTATAAAAATAAATGTAGCATTTAACAAAATAAATGTAGCAAAAGGTCGCTACTGGACTATTTACAGGAGTCTTTGAGGGGATGGTGTAATGGTATATGATGTACTCTTTAATTAATTGGTTGCTGGTTTAAATTATTGTTGTAAGGAAAAAAAAACTCATAAGAGAATAAATTGCTATAGCATCTCTAATGGGTGCAAAAAGATATGAATCCACACAAGCATTGGCCGGATGATCAACAATCTATGGATCCACACAAGCATTGGCCGAATGATCAACAAGAATACATATAGATATCCCTTCTCTCTCTCACTTTCCATTCGAGCATGTTTGCTGCCTTAAACCACCCCCCCCCCCCTCCCCGGGGACATTGGTCGTCATATCTTTCACTTCTACCACATATACTTTCGTAAAAAGTTCATTGGCAATGCTCGTAAGCATTACATTTTTGTTCGTCATTTGAGTTTCAATGAACAATTAACGAAAAGGTAAAATGTCATGTACAACCAGTTCAAGGCTTTTATAATGAGGCATTTTCTAAAATATAACAATATCATACTCATATAACAATAATACGCTCGATTGTAAGATATAATTTTTTTTTAAAAGATAATAATACATAAAAAGTTAGAGGTTTTATAAAAATTAAAGTGAATTACATTTGGTTCTGATGAGTGTTTACTTATATACGTGAACGTGCTTACTTTTTCTCTTACCTGTTAAGCTCTAACCCTTATTACTCTTTCTTTTTAGATATGTGTTAAGCTTTGACACCTTCTTAGGCTGAGAGTTTTCCTTCTTTTTTAATCAATCACTCCATAAGTTTAATATACTAAATTGTTTCTATAATTTCGATGTAATATTTTATAATGTTTCTTAATAATATTATAACTTTGTTCTTATTTAAGTAAACCTTTTTGTATATGACCATAGTCAGTTAAATATAATAATTGACTTTTCTATTCATCTAAAATTTCCCAATTCATTAAAGCCAACGACCAACCACTATAATATAAATGCAAGGGATACCACCTTAGGCAATGGACATCATATTTATTCCATTAAATAAATATACAAGGTCAACTTGATTTATAATTTAAACTAGTATTTTTACACGCCGCGTGTTGCGGTGGTATAACATGCAACATGATAAAATATAAACTACAATGGACCCAACTAGTTCCGAACTAAATATACGTCGAAACGTGAATTAATTCGAATTTATACCGACGTATGAAAATGTATTATATATGACACAACTACAAACAAAATTTATGTGGACCAATTGATCCCATAAGACACGTGGAACAAAAAGACAAACAAAAAAAATCCGAACACAAATAAAATCGATAATTTAAACAATACTTCATACCACCAAACCAAATACAGTTCACTTAATTCCAATCTACTAAGCATACGGTAACGCGGTTATAGGTTTATCCACTGATAAAAGAAGATGTCCAAAACTATTATCTCTCTCCCAACGTCACGTTATACTCAAACTCTCAACTGGGCTCCACATGACCTCAAAATGTAGTTGTATCATAACGATATAATTACACCGCTTTTATATACGGGTCCATAACACTCAGCATTCTCTGTGAATTCAGACTGAAGTATCGTCATTTTCTTGGACAGAAAGCCAGAAATTAAGATAGCTAGCTCCGATCAAAATGGGGATAATTTCGTTGATCACCGGATGGCCAGGCCCTAGTGGCTACGGATCAGCCACCACCGCTGAACAAGTTACCGCCGGAATCAATGCTTCCAATCTCACTGTACTCATTACAGGTATACATTCATTCATAAATTTCACTTTTGGTTTTTTGTCGTATGTTGAACTACTTAGTCGAGTTTAACGGGTCATGCATAGAAATATTACGACCTCAAGATATATAAATGTAGTTTTTAAAAGACTTGGTATTCGTTTTGCTATAAAAAAGATTGAAATCGGTAGAACTACAGTTAAGTATTTAATAATTTAGTAATGATCTAGTTCATTTTGAGAGTTGACCCTGAAAAGTCAAATGATTAATAGTGGGTTTACAGGAGGGGCAAGTGGAATTGGATTAGAGACATCAAGAGTACTGGCACTGAGAGGAGCTCATGTGATAATAGCAGCAAGGAACATGAAGGCTGCAAATGAAGCAAAAGAAAACATCATTAAAAACAATCAAAATGCTAAGGTTGATGTGCTTCAGCTTGATCTTTCTTCTCTTAAATCAGTCAAAGCTTTTGCAGATAACTTTTTAGCTCTTAACATTCCCCTCAACATCTTGATGTGAGTCCTTAACTTCTTTTTTATTTTACATTTACGCGCCTAAAATGTGTAGATGGTGTTTGGATTTATGTTTTTGAACTCTGATTATCTGATTGTCGTGATATGAAATTGTGGGATCGGGTTCTACTTTTTGATTTTGTTACAGTTGATTATATGATTCTAGTTGTTTAGAGGGTGTTTGGGATTGCTTGTTAAAACTGCTTGTTTGATTATTAACTTTTGACATGTCCAGTTTGGAATAAGTAACCTTTGAA
The DNA here is from genome assembly GCA_025506415.1 of Flaveria robusta. Taxonomy (NCBI): domain Eukaryota; kingdom Viridiplantae; phylum Streptophyta; class Magnoliopsida; order Asterales; family Asteraceae; genus Flaveria; species Flaveria robusta. Next base: position 35,204,173 of record CM046474.1, on the reverse strand, counting down.
CTGTTTATTCAAAAGAAATTATTTTATTAGAAAATAACAGATAAGAAGTTATGGTAATCAGTCTCAAACACCTTCGTAACAAAGTTTTTATTATATAAAAACTCCATAAACAGATAAATAGTTTTAATAATCAATCCCAAACATCTCTCAGTAAAACAATGTCGAGAAATCAACATCTAATCAGGGAAAGATTTATGAAATTATTAGAAACAATGCTGGTATTATGTTTTGCCCCTACCAACTTTCAGAAGATGGAATCGAGATGCAATTCGCGACAAATCATTTAGGTACATAATTGTCTCTGATTTTAAATAGTTTGGTGATGCATTTTAAGAGCTTAATTTGGTGAAAATATTAACATTTTGTTATCTTGATCACTATGAAATGACCATTTTCAGGTCACTTTTACTTGACAAAGCTACTCCTTGACAAGGTGAAGTCCACTGCTTCAGCTACCCGTATCGAGGGTAGAATCGTCAATTTGTCATCTGTAGCTCATCTCCACACTTATAAAGAAGGGATCAAATTTGATACTATTAATGATAAAAACAGGTAACATTTGCAAAATTCTTTTGTGACATCATCTGATATATCAAGATCACTACTAACTACAACAATTTAGTTAAAGTTACACATCTTTAAACAAATTTACACTCTTATAACTCCTATGGGGTAGTGGTAAGGGTATGATTCCCTTTGGCATAGGTCTCCAATATCTTTATTGATTATACTGGTCTCAATCATTAACCTCTTAACGGTCACCTGTCTAGCATAAGCTACACAACACCCATCTATTCTTCTTAGTTAGCAGGGCATTGGTGGGGCCTGCGAGTTATGAATTTTCACTTTTACAATCATAATCGAGGAAATTATTGTAAAATCTTATATTTTACGTGCTTACAAATATGAACTTTCGTGTACGTTTATAAACGTGAACTTGACAAAAATGCTAATTGAACCAGTTATTCCGACAAATTGGCTTATGGGCAGTCGAAATTGGCAAATTTATTGCATGCAAACGAGCTTTCCCGACTCTTGAAGGTGGTTATTGGTTCTTTATTTTGTTTGTTTGTTTCTTGAGCTGGTTTCTAGTATCTTTTAAATTTTACTAGCTGTAAATGCAGGAGGAAGGTGCAAATGTTACTGTGAACTCTGTACACCCGGGGCTGATAATGACTAATCTTATGAGACATTCTATGAATTTCATGAGTAAGTGTGTATCCATATGTGCGCGCGCGCGTGTGACTGTGAGTCTATGATCATATATAGATGTGACATGTACATGTAGAAGAAAAATAAAATGTTTTGTGTTTGATTTCTGGCAGGAATAATGAACTTGCTCACTTATCTTCTATGGAAAAATGTCCCACAGGTAAAAACCTCTTCAAGATTAGCACATTTATATCTCATGAAAATCTCATCTTAACTTTATGCAACTTTAGCAGCCTCAAATGGTTGAATGTTATTTGTTCAAGTGACAAAAAGGTCATTCTTTGAGTTACATAAAATGGTAAAAGAAAACATTTTTATCTCTTCGAAACAATGACAAAAGGATATTACATTTGGGGGTAATTAACACGCGACTAATTGACGATGAAATAGGGGGCAGCAACAACATGCTATGTAGCAGTTCATCCAGATATGAAAGGGGTGAGTGGCAAGTATTTTTTGGATTGTAATGAATGGCCTGCAAGTGATTTTGCAAGAGATCCTAAGTTGGCTAAAAAGCTTTGGGACTACAGTAACCACCTGATTGATTCTGTTCTTCAACACACCTAGTTTCACTATCTTATTCTTTAAGATATTATGATCCAATCAGGAGTAATGTACAATGTTTGATGCATAAGTTTCAAGTCACTCTCATTCAACTTGGTTTCTTTCGTGGAGAAAATCACGAAAGTAGTCATTTTTTAAGTGTGTTATAACTCTATGGTCGTGTCAGAACAATATTGTGCAAATCTTTGGTTGTGTTTGTAATTTTACTAGTGTATCTAGTTTTATTCATCTAGACCTTCAATATTTCATTATGTGCAAAAAACAAGAATACGTACACAAATTTGTATGGAAATAACAATATATAACCAATCTATACGTGATATGGTGTCACTCATCATATTGCTTTAAGTTGTTATCTGGAAATACACTAATACTCGAGTAAAAGTGTCATTATTGATGATAAAAAAATGATACAAGAGCAAAAGTAGATATGAGATTCCGTGTTGCATAACACACGACTATATGAGTGATTTTTTAACATGATGTTTCATCCAAGCAAATGATTATCATGATTTTCTCATCTTTTATAAGTTGTCTATGTCTAGGAACAAAAGCAGAAATAGGAAATAACATCTTTTGTCGATGTGGGAGGTTTGTAACACTGAGGTTGCCATTTATCTAAACCGTAAAATAAAAAATCAAAATTATCATAAAATCGTAATGTTTTTAAATGCAAACGCGTTGATATGGTGCAACAATGGTGTTTTGGTGATGAATCTTATTGAGCCTCAACTTCATCCACCTCCCATAAACCCAAAGCTCTAACCAAGCAAGCCGAAGCAGCCACAATGACCGCCGCAAAGATGGGTGGCACCACCAAGTCCATCTTCGACTTCTTAAACATCTCAGCAGGAAGACAAAAGATCTCAGACGGAACATCAAATGGAACCCTCACTAAGCCTTCTCTTTGATCTTGACATACGCGAGAGAATGAAGAATTCGGTGCTATGGCCCATACAAATGCGAATTCTGGTGCAAAGGAGGTCACCGCCACGGTGACTGTTAGAATGGTTGTCCAGGTGGTGGCATAGACCAATAAAGGCCACCGCCTTGACAAGCTTTCTAAAAATGAATTGAAACGATAAACGAATATCATTTTGGATTTTTCCTAGAAAAATTTCTAGGATAAAGAATGTGTGCACACATGTATGTATTTGTATTGGGGGAGGATAAGCTGATGAACCAATCCAACAACTTATGAAATATGTATTAGTTGGAAGGGAAAGTGGACTAACTACTCTTGCAAACTGCCTGATTGGTCAAATATTAGTTGAGATCCATTGATGTTGACTTTGACTTTTTTTTTATTCAAAATGTTTACAGACTTTTTAATAATGTGTTAATTACATATTGGTGTTCATATGTAGGAAATGAATAGATTTTGTAAATCATAATATGATTTTAATAATCAGTATCAAACCAAATAATTACCATTGTAGCAGTTATTCAACTAACTTAGTGATTAAGAAAAAAAACTATATTTTATTAGATTGTTGATTTGTAAATTTATAACCTTCAGGGTTTATCTTTAATGAAATGTTACATGTGTCTTATAAACTTTTTGTTAATTAAAATAAGCAAAGTTCAAGAATAAAGGCTAATTCGATTAAATTATCTAAAGATAAAAAAAATTATAAATATTACGTATATCTTAAAGAACTATTTAAAATGACAATTTTAAAGAGAAAAATTAAGTCTTGATTATTTTTCTGATTATCTTCATTATGGACACTGATACACTTATTAAAGTCAACGTCACAGTTCTTTTGTGAATATCTATTATTATGATGATAATTAGAACGATATGACTCTTCTTTAAAACAGTATCAACAAGAACTATAGATGAATAATATTTTAATTAAAGTAACTAGTTGGTAACCAACCGCGCTTCGCGGCGGTTAAAAATCTGATTACAACGGCACAGAACGGTATAAATCAGGAATAGAAGGTTCAGAAATGATGTGTCATGGCTGCAAAACATCAATTGCCCCGCCAAAACGACACCAACGTTTTCATATCATCATTACCCGTAAATCGTTACTATCCATCGTTGTTGGCTCAGAATTGATTATTCGTTGCGGCTGCACACAATAGTTTACCACACCAAAGCAACAAATACATCTATTAGGTCATGGTCATCGCCAACACATAGTGACCCCCACAGGGAATTTTTTGCCTGTACACAACCAAAGAGACTATTCTACTGGTAAAAAAAAGCCTCGGATGAATCGAGATGCATCGCCACTGACTTAACCATTAGATTCATCGACCTAAACCATTAACACCAACATCATCGCCCAACATATATCACAGATCAAAGATAAATTAAAAAGATAAAAATCGGGTCTCAGATGAGGAAAACCCCAACATCCTTGACTAAAAACATCAGTTTAATGTCTCAGATGAACCGTATGTCATCGATTCAATGTCTCAGATGAAACGTATGTCACCGTCATCGACAAACCGCAACAGGTATAGACGCCGACGGCAGCAAGTGCCACCATCAACGCATGCACGCCACGGCAGCGCTGGGCGACAGTGGACGGCGGCATCCGAAAACCCTAAAGAGTAACGGAGTGTCTGTGAAGACCAGACGATACTCGGAGCTCCGGCCGAGGGGAGGACCGCCTACACCGCCGCCAAAACCGCCTTGTTGTTTCCATTAAACCATAGATCTATAGATCTTAAGCCCAACCGGAAGACTTCCGACAACACACAACTGCGAGGGGACGGCAGGGAGGCCGAGGCTACCACCGCGCACACCAACACCAGCACCGACAAGTACTCGCGTTTAAAGAGCACGAACCATCACCTCAGCACCCCACCACCACCAAATGAAGAAACAAAGCCGGTAACACATAAAACAGCACAACACGAAATCCGAGGCAACACCACCGGCGCCATAGCGACCGACGGCACACGAAATCCGAGGCAACACCACCAGGGCCATCGCGACGGACGGGGGGTGCAGGCGGCGGAGGCAGCGGAGGCGGCATAGGCGGAAGGCGGTGGCGGTCAAGGCGGAAGGCGGTGGGTGCTAGTGATTTCTGTAAACAACACGAAATCAGAGGCAACACAACCGGCGCCATCTCGACCGACGGCACACGAAATCCGAGGCAACACCACCGGCGCCATCGCGACGGACGGCGGGCGCAGGCGGCGGAGGCAACGTAGGCGGAACGCGATGGCGGTCAAGGCGGAAGGCGGTGGGTGCTGGTGGTTTCTGTAAATGTGAAAATAAAAGGTTTTCTCAATATTCCCTCTTTTAACTCATATGCGAGGGGGACAACTGAGCAATCCACCGAAGTTGTGTGGCAAAACCACAAACACCAAAACAACACTATTTATCAAACTGCTCTTTTCATAATACAAAAAAAACAAACTTTCCTATTCATGCCATTAATATAAAGGTAAACTTGTGATCAAAATCAAAAATAACAAACTTTTCTATTCATGCCTTCGTTTTTTTCTTATTATCTAAATATAAGCACCTGATTTCTTAAATAATCACGGGTGTGAAATTAGTTGTTTGACCCCAGGATTGTAGTCAATGATAATCATAACCATTCCATCCAAAAACTAAAAAACTCCAAAAAACTGATGTATCAATACTCGGATGTCAAATATCAATTTAATACTGCGAAAACACCACATTAGTTACTTTTTGAGGTAAGCATTAAATCGAATAAACGATAAAACCAAACCAATCAAGAAAAAAATGGTACAGTTGTAATTATTTTTTATAACTGATTTTTATATTTTACTGTTCGAATAATCAAACAAACGTTAAAACAAATCTTTGTATTTACTTTATATAAAATTTATGTTACATGTTGGAAGAGTTCGCTTAAATTTGTTTTATGATCTTATTATTTTTAATATGATCTTACTTTACTAACATGTTAAATAACAACACATAATTCAACTTATCAAATGAAATTTACTAGAACCAATGATGTTCAAAGTCAACGGTTAGCTGCTAACTTTTTTCTTTTTAACGGTAAATGTGCAACCCTGCTTCGAAAGATAAGTGTTAACTTAATTAGACCCACTTATCTATTTTCCAACCAGAACCGCACCCCCAAACCTCTTAGAAATAAACCCATTGGTGAGGAACTCCTTGAATCAACTGTTAACATTTTGTTCAGAATAAAACTTGAACCTATAACCTTATATTTACATGTTATAAGTACCTACCTAACCAATTTTACTACATCTTATCCACTAAGCGTATCTTTTGTAACCAAAACCAACAAGTTATGAAAATCTAAAATTAGAAACATCAATTATAGGTTTCATTTTAACCTATAACCAAACTCAAGAGGTTAAAATTTAGGGAAAATTACGAAATTGACCAATTGACCAAAAGTAATTACCAAAATAACCGGTCAAAATTGAAATTTAAAAACAAAAAATCCAATCGCAGCCCGCCACGTGTCATCCCTCGATGACGTGGCGAGAGAATATTGGAAACCCTCGCCTCGGTAAATGTGCCCGGCGAGGGAATGACATAATCCCTCGCCCACGTGGATACCTCGCTGACGTGTATGATATCCCTCGCTGACTCAGCGAGGGATTATGAGAATCCCTTGCCCGTATTTACGAAAATGCCCCTCCTCGCCCAATATTAAAAAAAAAAATTTAAATCAAAAACTCCGAAATTTTTAATTATTTATTGTTTTTTAAATACTTAAAAATTTAATTTAATTTTATTTTCCCCTATATAATACCATGTTAACCCTTAACAAATCTTACATTCTCTCAAACCTTCTTCTTAAAATTCTCTGAAATTTTTAAAAATATCAGTTAATATCATACTATGCAGTGGTGGTAAATGATATTTTGTAAACGGTGTCAAAGAATATCTATCATTAAAAGGTAAATGTGTTAGACATGTTCTTAGTTTATCTAGTAATATAACGTTTGATGAATTAAAGGATATGATTTCTTCAAAACTGAGAATTCAAAGTTATATACGATTATCGTATAAAATGTCTACGTATACTAATTTTATTGATACAAATTTTTTTTTAATTTTTAAATTCAAAAAAAATAAAAAATGTCTACCTATATAATACCATGTTAACCCTTAACAAATTTTTTTTAGTTTGTCTACGTTATTGATACTAATTTTAAATACAAAATTTTTAAAAAGTATTTACCAACAATTAAAAAATTGTTAGTTTTTTTTAATTTTTTTCATTCATTGTTTTTTAAACACTTAAATTTGTTATTTAATGTGGGTTTTCCTATATAACACAAGCTTTCCTTTAACAAACTTATCAAAGTTTAGTTTTTTACTTTATTCATTTTACTAGTTTAGAAATACGTTTTTAACAGGGGTTGAATTAAAATATCAAATTAATAGTTTACATTTAATATTTAAAAGTTTTTAAAATAATTTTTTAGATAAAAGGACACGTGGTTGAAAAACATAATATATAAAATCTTTGCATATTTCTTATGAATTTCTTTTAATAAGATTTGTAAAGTATGGTGGTGGGGGTTAGTCGCAAAGGGTTGGTGATCATAAAAGGACACGTGACAAAAGAGTTGGTGATCATAAAAGGATACGTGACAGAGTAGGGATTTAGAAAAGGTTGAAATGACTATAGTTGACTTGGCGAGGGAGTTGTCACATCCCTCGCCTCGTAGCCCGCACCTCTCACTGACTCGGCGAGATGTCTATCACATCCCTCGCCTAGGGGTGCGTGTCCTCGCTTAATGTTTTCTTTTTTTTTTTGATAAAACAAACTAATTTTACATGTGAGCGAGATAATACCACGTGGGCGAGGAAAAGTCTTGCCAAGTGGGCGAGAGATCATGACTTTTCCTCGCCTTTGGCGAGGGTCAAAGTCAAATGGTTATTTTCGTATTTAAAAAAGTCAATGGTTGTTTTGTTAATTTAATTCGGTCAAATGATTATTTTCGTCATTTTCCCTGAAATTTAACCCATAACCTATAACCATAACCAAACCCGTAGACGCTAGCAAGCACGCGCACGCACGAACTTTAGATGTTGTTCACCCTCGTGATCAAATAAACGCATATAATTGGATACAAACTGATAAAAGATGGTCAAAACAGAAGAAACAAAACATAACATAGCGCCTCCAAGCAACTAACCAAAATTTCAGATGGCCAAGTAATCTGGGCCTTTAGCAATAATAAGAGCACATACGAAATCAAGAATAAACCGACCGAAACAAGATTAGTGTTTTTTTTTTCAAAAATTACGCTGGTCTTCACTCCGGAATCATCTGCTCATTGTCGGCATCCCCTTCTGTTTCAATGGTGGGTTTCGATGGTTGGGTAGATCCTGGTGCTTGCCTTTTTTTGATTCCACTCACGATATCATCAATTCTTAGAAGCATACAAGCAGCCTCAATGGCTGTCTTAAAGGTTTGCGCCTTCACGTTGTAAGCATCCCAAATCTACATCACATATAACCAAGAAACAGGATTAGAAAAATATCTTGAGTATAAAGGGTTAAAGGTGGCAACAAGATGGAAGCATTTGTTAACAGGTCAAAACAGTTCCTGTGGAAATGGGTTGGGTTGATCTGCAAAAACCTTTTTAAAACTTTAGTTTCTTTTAAACATAACTAACATGTTCACTATGACCACAAAAACAAATTATTCAATTCTTTGAACAAAAACATTAGCAGATTTGATGCATTAAAATAAACTTAAAGCGACTTTCAACCCACGCACTTGACTTGTTCGGTTATTCAGAATTGTTTCAACCGTTTGAGACTTAACACAACCCAAATCGACTCAATCATCTAAGTAAACGTGATACTTTTGCATGTTTTCAATGACTAAAGTAAAACTAAATATCAGTAGAAAATCAGCATCCAGTCTTAGTGGCTTGTTGAAAAGGAGAAGGATGTTCACCTTTAGTTCTTTCATATCAGCAATTTCACCTGAATTTCCATCTATTCCTGTCCAGGCATTCTCACCATTTGCATGCTGTAAAGAAACAACAAGTAAGATTGTCATCAATGTATTTTTGCTTTAAAATTATATGGAACATTGAAGTTTAAGAAAATTGTCGTTCAACAGAGAAATGACAGAAGGAAAACTCTGGGCGTGGAACTCAATTGTGGGACATCATTTCACATGTATGTTCTATCCTAACGATATGTAACTCATTATCATGTAGATAATGACCAAAGCAGAAATAAAACTTCTGTATTTAGGAAAAAAAAGGAAATGTTGATGGAAAAAGTAAGTAGAGAAAATAGGTAAACTTGCCTTCCCCTGCAGAGCAGTCATAGTTCTAATGACATTGACGCCACAATTCTGTGCCAATGTTCGTGGAATAGCCTCGAATGCTACAGCTGCAGCTTCATAAGGCCACTGTTTCGATAACAAAGAAATTAAGATCTTGAGTACTCGCAATTTTTTATTAGACGACAAGAAAGAATGATAAAGAAAAAGAAGTTGCCTTCTCAATGCCTTCTATTGATGAGCTCTTTTGCTTAAGTGTAGCAGAAACAGTTAACTCAGTTGCACCTCCACCCGGCACAAGTTTTGGATGCTTTAGGATGTTCCTAGCAACTGACATTGCATCCTACAAACAATAAAATTATTTTACCTTGGATGTACTTCACGTTGAGCCACGGATGGGCGGATTTTGGTATGGATCACGTTGAGCCAGAATACTTGTCCAACTTTTTTAACCTTTTTATGTGTAATTAGTCAATCAAAATATGATTTCAAAAATTATATTCTTTGAATATTCAACTTTTTGAATAAAATGCTTCAGGGAGTTTTACACGTTAAAGATATACTTCAGATAACTATCTACCCGTTTGATCAATCCTTTTTAGCTAATTTTCATTTTACCCATTGACTCATTCAACCCGTTAGAGGTCAAACATAACCCGCATTTAGTCATTGATCGGTTCATAAGTATATATTGTTCAGTTATTGGGGTGCAACAGGCTATGTTCTATCCATAACGAGTCAAATAAAAAACATTAGCTTTAAAAGAAACAGGTCAGCAGGCTCCAAACTTGCCTGAAGATAATTTTGAAACAAAAATCTCTTAAATCGTTCTATACAGTAAATAAAATTATTATTAAAATAAAACGCTTCGTGTAATCATAGTTGACACGGTAATTATTTATGAAAAAAATTGGACCAAAAGTATTCGACGTCAATCCAACCCACAGGCCACAGCCTATTTCAACCAGCTCCAAAAGGTTACACATTCGGGGCCGACCAGTTTGACATGTTAGCCAACCCATTTTATATTACCTGCAAGTTTCGTTCAACTTCATTCAAAAGATCCTTGCTAGCACCTCGGAGAAGAATGGTGCACGCTTTCGGGTCTTTACAATCCACAATAAATGCAAAAAATTCATCACCAATCTTTTTAACCTCAAAAAGCCCAGCCCCAGTACCTACATCTGATTCTTGAAGTTCATCAGGTCTATTCACAATAACAGCCCCACATGCTTTAGCAATCCTGTTATTATCTGTTTTCCTTAATCTTCTAATTGCACTAACTCCAGCTTTACTGAAATAATGGCATGCTAAGTCACTAAGCCCCTTTTCAGTGATCACCAAATCAGGCTTGAATTTAAGTATCTGTACACAGATGTTTTCGATGTATTCTTCTTCCATTTTTAGAAGTACTGCCCAATCTTCTTCTCTAACTAATTCTGCATTTGTTTGATTTTCACCCTTTTTGTACTCCAAAGGGCAATCTAGTAAAATGATGCGGGGGTTTATGATTTTTCTTTTCATTTTTCCAGGAACGACTACGTCTTTGTTGAACATCACACCTTTGAGGACTTTAGAATCTTCTAACTGGCCACCAGGGATTTTCTCAACCTTAATATATTTTTAATATCAACTTCTCTTATTCCTTGGCCTAGATCCACACCAACTGTAGTTGTTGCATCAAGTGCTAGATCCTAAAACATAACAAAAATTATGGTCAGCAACATAAAAATAAATAAATTCCCAATTGAGTACTAAAACTACAAATAAAGTTGGATTGAGTAGCCCCAAACGCTTAATAGTCATTCAACCTTTATTGCAAATATATCAAAATTGATTACAGCAACAATATTTACTTTCATAACAATCTTATTTTTTAGTAAAATCATTTAGCAAATATATTTCGGCCTACTTTCGACTCATTACCTTTTTAGCTTATTTTTTGCATTTGAAATGTTAAACCGTTTGTGATAAAAACATAACCCAAAACGATCCATTAATAAGTAAATGGGGTCGAAATAGCAACCGCTAAAAAGTCACAATTAGAGTAGAAAACGATTTTCGTTTTATAAAGAAATCATTAATGCCACTGGGATCCAGAAATGTACCTCGTATCTACTAACTGAAGTGACACAAAGTTGGTACATGTAGACTAAACATTAGAAACTATTACCAAACTATAATAAGAGAGAAAAAAAGAAATCGTTTTCAGATATAAAAAATCTGTCATCTTTACCTACCAAGATAGTAGATAGATTTAAGAGTTAAGTTCAATTTTACTCCTTGAGTTTTGTTAAAAAAAAACTATTTTCCTCCAAAAGATTAAAAACATCAATTTACCTCCAAAAGTTTCATAAATTGTTTCAATTTTAATCCAAAAGTTTCATTAGTTGTTTTAATTTTATCGAAAATAATGAAACTTTTGGAGTGAAATTGAAACAACATATGAAACTTTTGGAGGTAAATTGATGTTTTTAATATTTTGAAGGAAAATAGTTACTTTAGTTAAACCTTAGGTAGTAAACCTGAAATTAACTCTAGATTTAATTACAGACTCGGAGTTTATAAAGAGCAAAGAAAGAATGATGAAATAGGATACTTACTGCAATAAGATCCCCAAATTGACTGGTAAATTTTGTGCCAATACAACTCTTCACCAAAACCAGCATCATTGAGCCTGCCATGAAAGAGAAGTTCAAGTTTGAAAGTAAAGAAGCAAATTCAAATATTATTTTTCTGTAATTGATTGTATTTATCAATGTGGTTCTTGTAGTATGTAAATTGGGGACACAAAAGGTCTAACAAATACCTACAAGTCCCCAAGGGGACTTCTTGAGGTTTGAAATAAAAGAACATGAGTGAAAGTGATGGAAAATTTTGGTTTTTAGAAACAAGTTTTAAAATTAGTTATGATACCCTATAATGAATGTTTCTCAAAACCCACCAAAGCAAATGATTTACTTTCTCCCCCTCTTCCAAAGCTATACTCGCTCCAAATCTCATTTACAAACCAAAATCCATCTAAGTTCAACTAATAGACAGAAATTTAAGTTTAAAGAGTCCAAATAACAAGTATGAAATATAAAAAAAGAGCTTACGGTCATTCACATCAATAGACATGGAGATTTTGTCCAACACAGCAAGAGCATCTTCAAGAGCCTTATTGTAAGCTGCAAATGTATAATTCCTTACTTGCATCTTGTAATTTTTGCAAGGGTTTAAGAAAATAGTTTGACATCAAAAAAGATACCTCGACAAATAACTGTAGGATGATACTTCTTGTCAATGAAAGCTTCTGCAACATGAAGCATCTCTCCGGCTAAAAATTCCAATTTCAACAATTAGGAGCATGAAGTAGAAACATATTAAAGCCAACGTCTTTTCAAGTTTAAGAAATTAAAACTTCAAACAATTTCATATACCAAGAACAATGACAGAAGTAGTTCCATCACCAACTTCCTCATCTTGTGTGCGGCTTAGTTCAATCATAGACTAAAAAATAAGCAAAAGCACAAACCGTTTAGTAAATGCAAAACGTCTAAATATGTGAGGGACAAATGAAATTTGTATGAAAATGGAATGTCAACATAATCAACCAAAGAGGTAGCAGTATGAGGGTTCCAAAACAGAGAGAAAAATGCAAAGTGATGACTCAATCGTAAATATTTTGAATAAATAACAAATTCCTCCAGCATGAATACCTTTGCAGCTGGGTGAGCAATGTCCAACTCCCGTAAAATAGCATTCCCATCATTAGTGACCACGATTCCTATTAAAATGCATGTGAAATAATCAACAAATGTCCAATTCCAATGACGACAAAACTTGACCAACATGTTGAAAGATTATAAAAGGTAAGCACCTCCTTGAGCATCTAGAAGCATCTTTAACATCGACCTTGGACCCAAAGTGGTTCGAATAATATCAGCCACGGCCTACAAATAAGAATACGAATTTATAGCTCTATGATGAGCATGGAAATTAAAAGTTATAAAAGTACTGGGCAAGAGAGCTCCTTAGTGATAATACTGCCGTCCAGTATCAAGTATGTTTTACTATTAGTCATCTAAAAGTAATAAAAATCCCAGTTGCGCATATTTGACTTTAGATTATCAAGTGTTACCACAACCCATTTCCTTTGGTGTAAAGGTTAATAAAATACGACAGATTTGACAAGGATTATGTGAATCCAACATATAAAACTGTTTATGTAGATATTGCGGTGAACATGCTAGTGGTATGCACATGGTTATAGTAATGAGAAGGTAATGCCACTGCTCTAAAAAAAATATACACAGGTAAGAAAACAATCTCATCAACAAGTTGCATAGACAGTTTTGCATCCATGATCACTCAAAGGCTAAAAAACAACCTGTTTTGAACAAAATATTAAATACTATTGAACAAATTAAACAAGCAATTCATGAATCAGCCAAAGAGTCAGCATGACAGCATGTGGAACCCTAAAATATGAATAACTTCAAAGTTACTTTCATGGATGAACAAATAATCAACTGGTTTTAAAGAGGCAAATTTTAAAAAAAATGACATCAGTTTCACGGAAGTGAATTTCTGCCCACCTTTGAAGCTTGGATATTTGCATGATGCACCTTCGTTCCAGATTCACGAGTGAGAGAATCCTCTGCAAATTTCAAATAGTATACACATTAGCTATCATTTCAAAGTAAGCTTCTAATCTGTTATGCCTTAATTTTCCAATGATATGTATACATAGTTTAGGAATGTCCTTATGTGATATTGAATAATAATTTCCCATCATACCAAGATAAGTTAACCCTTCCTGAACTCCTGAAGCATTCTCAAAAGTCCTTATTAGTTTATTTCTTTTCACGAATGTGTAATAGTGTTCATATTTAAAGTATATCGATGTAGGTTGAGATTAGTTATAGAATGTGCAGAAAGAAACTGAAATAAAATTGAGCCTAACTACAATAAATTCTATGCACGTGATAGAAGCTAGTAGGTACAAAGTGCGTGATATGAGGACTAACAAAACTCACTATGAAAGTTATGCTCCCTAAGATCCAAAATATTAAATTATTTTATAAAGTTAATTTTTTTCCAGGTAATGCTCTTTCTTAAACATACATATAATACCCAGGTTTCGCCACACATTAAATACAATCTTCACAGGGTTGAAATCAGCACCATGGCAATGAAACATTATACAGCATTCAACTATTATAGATTAACCTAGAGGCTTTTCAATCAATAATAGTTAAGGATTCGTAAACTTGTTAATAGCTGATAACCACATCAAACTAATCACAAGTGCTTAAATGAAATCAATAAATAAATATTGTCTAGACAAAAAGTGAAATTTAGCTACAGACTTCAACTCCAGATTCAGCTGAAACACACGCAACCATGTGATTCAAATCCATGAGCAAACCCACACAACATGTACTCGCATATTCGTAACATTTCACAACTGAACTTTTATAGTCTCAAAATCCAGCTAAAAAATTCATCAAAATGTGAGAGCAGAATAAAAACTTAAAATTAGATCACCGTAAGCTACCACTAACACTACAATTACAGGAAAAAAGCAGCAAATAGTGAGATCACACCATACGATCTTTGAAATATACGTGTGTGCGAGTGCGAGAAAGACGACTTACTGAGGACCAGAACCGGTGATTGCATAACTGATAACGAGAGTGTAAGAACCCTAGGGATCAGTTGTTGAAGCTTGTAGAGATTTCTCTAGGGTTTCTCCCTTTGCTTTCTTTTGGAACCCAGGGAAGAACATACGAGAAGAAGCAGTTGGGGCAATAGTTGCAGTGGCCTTGTTATTGGGCTGTAAACTGTAAAGCCCATCAGAAAATGGGCTTACGTGGATGGGCCATGTGTATTGGATGACCACTTTTAACAGTTTGGCCTTTTAAGTTTTAACCCGCTTAATGAAATTATCATTTTTTTTATATATAATTTTTAATTGGTTAACTCAAACATCATATACCTAGAGTAATTATAAATGTCACGTGTAAACACCACATTCAATTTTATTAAAATTTTTCGCTTCTCTCTCCTATTAAATAATTATCTTAATTACTAATAATATTATTTATTTTTTTAGATCAATAATAGTTTTTTTAATAAATTAAGAAATAAATCTTTTTTATTAATGTTATTTCTATAGAAACAAACTTTTATAAAAGAAAGTTTTCTAATATATCAAACTTTTTTTAAAAATACGAAATACTATAAAATTAGATTTTTAAATAGTAAATTTTTATAAACAAAAAATAATTAAAATTAGGAGTTATAGTAAGGAAATTTTTTTAAAAATGGTTTATTTTGAAACAAAATGTGTAATTTATTTTAAAAAAAGTTTAAAAATTGATATATTTGTTTTATTACTTATAATTATTACTCATGCGTAATTTTAATCATATATTATCTTAAAATATTATTTTTAATTAATAAATTCCTAATATATTTAATATTTTGTTTATTCAACCCGTGTAATACACGGGTTTATTAAAGCTAGTTTTATATTATATTAACTAGCAAATACACCCCGCGCTTTGCCGCGAGAATAAGATATACGTAAATGCTCATCGGTTTAGAAAAAAAATACATTTAAACCTAAAGAGGAAAAAAAACAAGATCAAAGGTTTTGAACCTGTGACCTCCCTTTCAACAAAGGCATGGCTTACCACCAAGACAAAACCACAACTTTGTTCACCTAGTGGTAAAATGATATCTATAGTTTAAGAAAAAGTAAAAAAAAATCATTTTAACCCTGCATTGCAAGGTTGTACCATCTGCAGTTTTGCTTGTATCCGGTTACTGTAGTAACCGACCATGCAGATTTATATATATATATATATAATGTATATCATGAAACCAGAACCATTACAATTTAATAAGAAACAACTTTACTATACATAATCATACTGCTATATTACAAGGCAATAAGACATTTGGTATCTATAGTTGTCGTAGTTTCAGTACTATTATGTGTATGTAAACTTAAAATGGTTATAACTATAAATATCTAGGAGGAATTATTTAAATATATTTTATTATATTTTTATGTTTATATAATTAATATCTAAATAAAATCTATTAAATTTATTTAAATGATATACAAAGTTAAATAGTTTAATATAAAAAACAACCAAAGTTAAGAAAAATAGATATAATATAAATACATAGGCAAATTAATAAAAGGACGAACGAATTACTCACAAAGTTTTGCAATTTTGAGCGAAGAATAAATGCATTGGAAATGAAGGGTGAGCAATGTCTTGAAGCATTGACACTACCATATGCATATTATGTCTATAATTTAATGAGATATCATATTTTCCAAATTTTATCCATAAATTTTGTTTTAATATCCGTACAGTGATCAGACTCTTTCCTTTAGTTTCTCGAAAGTAAGAACTAAAAATAAAATTTATGAATACCCTAAGGATCTGTTTGGTTCACGAAATTCTCAGGAATTATAATTACAATTAAAAATTTTCATTCAAATCATATTTGGTTATTCACTGAATGAAATTGGAATTGAATTTTTTTTTCCTCATTCATCAGAATTCACAATACTTCCACTTACCTATGGAATGTTTAACAATCCAATGTATTGTTCGAAATTAACATTTCAATTTCACTTAGAATTGACCAATCAAACACCTTATAAATTTTAACAAGATTCCAATTTGAATTCCAATTCCTTTGCAAAACATTATGCACACCAAACGGCGCCTAAAACTATTTGTGTAATTAACTCTATATAATCATTCTACTCTAATAAAATAGTAAATGGGGGTGACACGTGTTAGGATCACAATCATTCTAAGAGAAATTTTCCCGCATCTCTCTTTTATTAAATAATTACCTTAATTACTAATAATATTATTTTAATACTATTTAATATTTAATAAATTAAGAAAAAATCTATTTATTAAGGTTATTTCTAAATAAATTGATATTTTTAAAAAGTCAATTTTTTAAAAACAAATAATAATCAAATTTGGAGTTGTAATAAGAAAATTTTTAAAAATGACATTTTTATACGGTTTGTTTTAAAACAAAATGTTTATTTAAAAAAAAGTTGTAAAAAAATGTTAAAAAGTTAATATCACTATTTAATTATTTCAGTCATATCATATCTTATAATATCATTTTATAATTTATAAATTTATTATATTAATATTTTATTTATTCAACCCGTGTAATACACGGTTTTACTAAAGCTAGTAATATAGTATAAGACTAGCTTTAGTAAACCCGTGTATTACACGGGTTAAATAAATAAATAATAAATATAATAAAAATTTAATAGTTATAAAACTATATTTTAAGATAAAATATGATAAGTAATGACTATAAATAATAAAATAATAATATCAACTTTTTAATCTTTTTTTTATTTAAAAAAAAAAGTAAAAAATTTGTTTCAAAACAAACATTCTAAAAATGTAAATTTTAAAAACATTTTATTATAACTCCTAATTTTAATTAATTTTTGTTTATAAAACTTTTACTTAAAAACTAATATTTTTAAAAAAGTTTACTATTTTAGAAAAATTTCTCATTTTATAAATATTAATTTTTTTAAATAGCAAACTACGGAGGGTGAGGGTGTACAGTGGTAAACTGGTAATTTGGTAACTACAGCAGAAATGCGATATCGTGCTTCAACACCAAAACCCTAGAGACTATCATATATTCAATCGTTGTTCAAATTCCCACTAGTGAATCGAAAATGGCTTCTTCATCATCCTTTCGAAGGCTTGTTAATGGATCGTCTTTTTTTATCACATCGAGGATCAGCAGCTCGCAGATGAGATCCAAACACTCTATCAGCCGTAAGTTTTTCATATTTAACTTTTGATATGAAGTTTTCATGTTAGAGTGAAATGATTTTGATAAAAGGAAGTTTTTTGAAATCTTACATAGATTTTCTGATGTAAATCGTCTTTGATTAATGTGGATTGTTGACGCATTTGTATTATTGTATCGTTGTTCGAAAGGTTAACAAGGTGTTTAGGCGGTGTTTGTAATCAGGATTGTAATTTGAGGCTGTCAGCTGAGATTGATAGTCTGAAACTCAATTTGCAGGATTATTAGCGGGCGATGATTGCATTTTTAGTCATGCACTCATGTACTTGATGATACTGCTCGTAGTTATAGATTGAGTGATGCCCTCTTTTTGCATATGAATAACTAGTTTTAGATTCCACATAGTGTATTTTGAATTGACAGTGTGTTGATATCAAGAAAAAGATGTTTCTAACTACAATAGTATTGGCTTATGATTCACAATGAAGTTAATAATGCTTTTGAAAGAACCAGATCTGCCATCAAAAGTGGAATGAAGAAGGTTGGGGTATGTGATCTAAGGATCAAGGAACAGACTGTGCTCGCCAACGGCTTATTTTTAACTTGGGTTTTATTGGCAATCTGTAGTTTTCTATCTCCATTTCATCACCAATATGGCAATATGTAGTTTTTTGTCACAATTCATCATCAGTTTGTAGCTTTCTGACCCATCTCATCACGAAGTTGTAGTTTTTATTACCATAATACCATTGCACGCCAGTTTTATTACCTAGAAATACAAATGTGGGCTACTCGTTATTTGGGTTATTTCACAACAGATCGAGTGCATCAACACAAGTTTCATTGGCAGTTTGTAGTTTTCTATCACCATTTCATCACCAATATGTAGCTTTTGACCCGTCTCATCATGAATTTGTAGTTTTTATTACCATCTCATCACCGGTTTTATCACCTAGAAACACAAATGTGGGCTACTCATTATCTGGGCTATTTCAGAAGGAACAGATTGTGTGCATACTGCATAAACAGTTTATTTTTAACACAAGTTTTATTGGCAATTTGTTGTTTTCTATCACTGATATGTAGTTTTTGTCACCAGTTTGTAGCTTTTGACTGATTATTTGTAGTTTTTATTAACATCTCATCAGCAGTTTTATTACCTACAGACACAGATGTGGGCTACTCATTATCTGGGTTATTACCGAAAGAACAGATTGTGTGCGTCAACGGTTTATTTTAAACACAAGTTTCATTGGCAATTTATAGTTTTCTATCACCATTTCATCACCAACATGTAGTTTTTTGTCACCACTTCATCACTAGTTTGTAGTATTTTGACTGATTATTTGTAGTTTTTATTACCATCTCATCACAAGTTTTATCATCCTAGAAACACAAATGTGGGCTACTCATCATCTGGGCTATTTCAGTTTGAGCTGTAGAAATATGATAGTTATGGCAAGAGGTTGAAAGTTGAAGCGTGTAAATTTCTTTTCATAGTTATATGTACTTATTGTGGTAGATTATAATCGCCTATGGATAGACTACTATTCTCTGTTCATGCACAAAGTGATTACAGACAAAACTTTAGGCATTAAAAGTCATTACATTATAGGATTTGAATGAGTAATTGGCATTTAAGTTCTTAAAAGCAAAATATTGCTTTAGTGACAAGATTGGATTTCCTTACAGGTGCTCATAGTGTCAGCACTGAGAGACCACTTAGACAATTAGTCTCGGGCAAAGGTAAATCTGCTGGTAGAAATTCTGCTGGTGGTATAACAATTTTCCACCGAGGTGGTGGAGCAAAAAGATCACAAAGAACAGTTGATCTAAAAAGAAACACCTCATCTGTGGGCGTCGTTGAAAGGATTGAATATGACCCCAATCGCACTTCTCGAATTGCTGTAGTCAGATGGGTGGAGGGTGCAGAGGTTGACCGCCACAAGAAAGTTAACACTATTGAAAACCTTGCACCACCCACCCGTAAGTTCTCTCCTACCATGACAGTGAAAGGTCAATTTTCATTCTGTTCTTTACCTGGGATGCAAGAAGAAAAAAAGGTGATTTCATCTTTGCCTAAAACTGATCATGTAGTAGTTGGGCTTCCGAAAGGTATTGCTTATGGGTCAAAAAGCTTGTTTACTAGCAAAGCCACGCCCACGCCCATAGGAACCCAAATGACAAACGTGAAGGACGTATTTCTATCTGCGTTTTCTTCTTCAAAAGCTGATAAAACACCCTACTCGTTTGTTAACTCTTTGGGTTTACCAAGAATGGCGGTAGCAGGTGCAAAGCCTGATTTTTTTGTTCCAAAACTGAAAGATGGCGTTCAAGATAACGAAAGTTTGACATTTAATGAGATCAAAAGGTGGGACAAGGATAGCATTGTGTGGGCCCATAAGATGAAACGTAAAGCAGCTGTTTCTTGGCAGAGTGTTAGGGAACACAAGATGTTAGGGCTTGTTGGAGTTGCTGATCAAAACGGGTCAAAGTTGAACTCAAAGAAAATGGACAAACAGCAAAGAGATGGGAAGTTTGCTGAAGATTGTTCGCCTGTAACTTATATCTTAGCTACCCAAGATATGCAAGTGGGGAAGATGGTGATGAATCGCAATCCATCAAAACGTTCAAATGATGAATTGCTGCATAGATATTGATATTGAAGGTGGGTTATGTTTCAAATATGTTAACTTAGTTGTGACGAGTCATCTGCTTCGTAGATTCAAGATAAATCCTGCTTTCATATCTTGTAGTTCTTTATTATGAGCATTGTATGTTTCTTTAGTTTTTTCGAAACTTTTTGGGTGTTCCCAGGTATAATGCACAACAATGATCTTATCTGTTGGCAAAATCTTTGTTGAACTATCTTTTGGTTATACAAGATTTATATTTTAATTTATTTACCAGTTTGTATGATCCACAACAATGATATGATGTATTTTTTCACTGTAAGATGTAAATTACTATTGATTTTGTGAAATGCTTTTTATTGAACAAATTAAACTTTGCATTTTTACATTACATAAGTTTTAAAGTTATTTACGTTATACAGATATATTTAAAACTGTTAAACATCAAAATGTAAGTTTTAAAGTCTAATATTAAGTGTTCAAAATTAAACGCCTTTTTAGAGTGATAATGGACCACCTAACCATAACAACACATCACAGGGGCCTGTCATTTGTAACAAACACAAATTACCCGAGTAATAATCCGTAGCAAACACAGATTATGCAAGTTCTCAACACATTACACAAGTCCTTAATTGAAGCGAGCGGACATTACACATGTCAATCCATTTGGGGCAAAACTGTTTTTTTCCTAGGCAAGGAAAGTTTAAACCCAAGTCCCTTGAGAGCTTTCAACCATCTTATCATTAGATCATCCTGTGATGATTACAAAATATAACTCTCTCTGACATAGCACCATGGTCCAAACTACCATCCTAATAGCCTAATAGGCTAATATAACCTTTAAGATCATCTCCAATGATCGTTTTTAGAGGTCGTTTTTAGGCCAAAAATTGCATAGAGTCGTTTTTTACCATTGTGGGGTTATGTTTTTGGAGGGGAAGTTTTTCACCAAAAACATCAAAAATGAAAAAGTGGTGGGACCAACATGTATTTTTAATTATATTAAATATATATATATATATATAGAGAGATTAATAAAAATGTGGTGATGATGTGTTATAGTTTTTTTGTGTTTTTAAGTTTTTTTATTGAAGAGGTTTTTGATGTTATGAAAAGATGAGTGTTTTTATGACATGATAGCTAACTAAACATGTTTGTTGGTGTTTTTATGTTTCTTTATTGTGAACACTCTAAAACAATGTAGTGCACACAGGTATGATGGCTAAACTTTGAAAGACTTCAGTGAGAAAATTAACAATTTTCAATACAAAAGAGAGATTCTTTTTCACCCTTACATTCTAACATAAACAAACGAGTTTACAATCCATGTAAACCAACCCTAACAACACCCTAAATTCCATTATCCCTATATCACCATACAAAGATGAACAGATACATACAGCATCATCCTAATCACCTAAGCCTTCTTCGGGGATTTAGTTGATTTTGATGGCGATTTGGGTTCCTTTGTAGCTTTATCATGAACCCTCTTTGGCAACAGAACTGGATTGATGTTTGGAAGGACACCACCATGAGCAATTGTCACACCAGCTAACAGCTTTCCAAGCTCATCGTCATTCCGGATAGCTAACAATACATGCCTTGGTATGATTCTGTTCTTCTTGTTGTCTCTTGCAGCATTTCCAGCTAACTCCAAAACCTAATTCCCAATTCCAACATCACACAAATATTAACATCAAAATTCAACAGTATCTTAGAACTTCAATTACAATTCGCTGCACATTATTAATTCAGATATCCTAAATACTGTACTCGGAAAGCAACAACAATTAGGTCAGCCAAATAGCATTTCGAAGGGTATCGTATAATCAATAGCAATTATAGATCAGTTGATTTCAAATCCAGACATCAATAACTCCAAATTTAAGCTAATATAATGGCTGATTCAACCACATTTTCTAAAATATCTAGCAAACAGAAAGCAAAAACAATTAAGTTCACACAAAATCAGAGAGAAATTAACCTCAAATTTCACACAAAATCAAATTGTTGATCCAGATACCCTATATACTGTAATTAGAAAGTAAAAAACGATTAAGTGTATATATATACTGTTTTCCGACATTGATGATATCAAATTCACCTAATATATTCACTGATTCAGCATTTCATCTACACAATTTAACAGTAATCTAGTAAACAGATCATAATCGATTTAATAATTTTACAACATGCGTTGAAATAAAAACTAAATGTTATCATTACCTCACCAGCAAGTAAACAAATTCGAACAACTGATTCAGATATCAAAAATACAGCAATCGGAAAGCAACAGCAATTAGTTCATCTAAATACTCTTTCAATAACTAACATATAATCGATAGCATTTCAGCTGATTCAAATAATCTAGTAAACAAATTCGTGATCAATTGAACAAAACCTAAATGTTATTATTACCTCAGCAGCAAGTAAACAAAATCAAATTATCAATTCAAATATCCTAAATACTGTAATCGGAGAGCAACAACAATTAGGTCATCTAAATACTCTTTCGTTGGCAATCACAGATCACCGAATTTCAATTTCCGACATCAATAACACCGAATTCACCTAACATATTCACCAATTCATCATTTCAACCACATTTCCATCAATAATCCACCAAACAAACTCATAATCAATTAACCAATTCAACTTAATGCAATGAACAAAACCTAAACGTTATCCTTACCTCAGCAGCAAGGTACTCAAGAACCGCAGCAAGATACACCGGAGCTCCGGTGCCAACGCGCTTAGCGTAGCGGCCAACTTTGAGATACCGGCCGATTCTACCGACGGGGAACTGAAGTCCGGCCTTGACGGAGCGTGTGACCGGCTTCTTCTTCGGACCTCCGGCCTTCCTTCCGGCAGCTCCTTTTTTCAACTTTCCGGTGGTCTCCATTGCAGATTTGATGTGGTTGAAGGTGTTTCAGTATGTGAGGGAGATGAAGAGAGTGCGTGATGAAGAGGGATGATTGTTGAGGGGTGGTGATATATACGGTTTTCTTTCGCTTCGGTGATCCGAATGGTTTTTCTGTTGTTGGAGATTTGCCGTTGGATTGGGGTTGAGCGATGGGCGGTGAGGATTGGTGATCCGTGTGGTTGGGGGTTAGCCAATGAGAGAGAGGCATGTGGAGGGTTTATTTATTTGTGTTTTTTTAAAGACAAATTATATCCTATGATTACTTATAAATTACACTAAATTACACGATGCATGAGTTTGAACTAAAGACCTCCAATCTAAATTACTCATACTCCTAAATTACGCCCTTTGAGTTTATCATAAATTTCAGATTTCGTTTTTAAACTATATAAATGACAAAAGGTGTCTTATATTTTTATTTATCATAATTTAAGTTTATGATTGATGTAGAATGATCAATTAAAAATAAAAGTTAAAAAGTGTCTCGTTCAACTTTGAAAACTATAACAAGTGAGGCGTCTATTCCGTGTGTGTGTAATGTTGTTTTTAATCTGATTCATTATACTAATTACTAAACATGCACTTTGAAATTACGTTTGGAAATTGATTTGGTTTGTGTTGTAATTGAATTACTCTTGAAACTAAAATGAATCCTTAAGAATAAATCACTCGCGGGTTCGTATTAGTAAATACAATGTGTGACCTGATGACTACCAATATTAAATTCACATAGATATGAGTCAATTAAGTATGGCTAATGTATTGCAACTTTGTATGTTAACGAGAAAAGGGAGGCCTTGATTGAAATGAGAATGATTGTGAACTGACTGCATGTCCCGACAAGTAACAACAAAAGGAAGAAGTAGATGGAGTTGTGTGATTCTTGTAAGCAATCGTCGTGCATACTCTAAGAAGGTTCTATCAACTCTAGGTCTATGGCACTTATCGACAAAACGAAGAAGCCGATGCAATTGTGATTTTTACAAAAAAAAAACAATGTATATGCTTGGAGAACCGTTGTATTTGCGTGTGTATGTCGCAGTCAAAGCACAAATGTATATGTTTTGGACATTAAAGAAATGTTGTATTTGTGTTTGCATGTGTAATCAGTGACGAAGTTTAAACACTCCCATAAAAAGGACGGGTGGCAAAATTAAATTTTTTTAGGAGTGACGAACTCGATATATATAAAAAATTTACACTACCATTATATAAAACATATAAACCCCGTTAAAAGAGGGTTCGATATTGTTTTGTACCAAAAGGTGGTTATATTTTTGTTGTTAGACACGAAAATCAATCACGCTATCAAGTTGAGTCGTTCCCAAGTCGCGAGCCCCAACCATCATATAAAACTCGTTAAAAGGGTCTTGGGGTGTGACTTTAAGGAGCATCGTGAGCACAAAAGCATAAGAGAGTTAGAAACATAAGCTAGAGAGCTTCATTTATTAAAAAACAAGACGCTTTAAGCTACTTTAGGTCCTAAAAGCCAAAGCACGTGACGCATGGCACGCCAATCATGCTTGCAATGCGATCTTTAGAAAACAACAAAATAAACCATACTTCATCCTAGAAGCCATATCACTCTCATCTGTTCTACATTTCAATCTCTTTAAAATCATTAATTTTTTCATACCATTGGTGGTTTTTCAACATATACGTCTAAAATAACCCTAATAAATTTAACCAAAAAGTACATGAAATCCCCAAGGTGACCTTCCAGGTTTTGTTTCTTTTAACCAAACATCATAGGCATAAACTCTTGATTCCACTAGCTTCCTGTCAAAACATGATGAAGACAACCTACCCATCACGTTAGCAGCGTATTGACGGGTCACGTGAGTTTCCTAATTTTCTTGTAATGGATTTTTATTGTTAAAAGAAATAGTACAAACAAAGCTAAATTTGGGTTCAATGATTTCAGACCGATCGTTGTATCACATGCACAGAAAATACACATTGCTCCCGATTCTGGTAAGGAACGGAACCTGCTAAAAAAGCAGGCCGAATACAAAAAACAATGGGATTAACAAAGCTCCCATTCACAACAACGGCAATAAAGATCATTCTTTTTAGCATACTGAATGCTGCAAAACTGGTTTATGAACATAAGAACATGATATTGTCTGCTCTGGCAGTATCAAAATCTTGATTTTGTACTAATAACCTACTTCGGAGAAATTTTTATTCAAACTCCGAACCTGCTGACGTTCTCCACAAAGATCAGCAGCCAGTTATAGAAGAAAGGGACCTCATGTTGCTTTTTTGATACAAACAGGCCGTCTAGACGCTGCCAATCATATAGAACAGTTAGGATGCAAGTTATGCTGAAGATGAATAATAATGTAATATTAACTTTTTCCATAAAAGATAATATGGCACAAATACAGCGAAAAGGAGACATTTTCAAGCGATCTTAAGATGGTTCAAACAAATTTTTGATATATCAATTGCATTTATTGTTTATTATGCTGAAATATGGATGTACAATTACAGATGAAGAGTATGCAGACGGTAAAATATAATTTCACATTTCTTCTAAAAAAAAAAAACCACTATTACCTTAAACTTAAAGCTGTATATTTGCAGTTTGCATTTATTGTTTATTAAGCCTTTGTTTGTAGGGTGTCAAACGAGAACGACGATAACTCTTTGAACAGTCTTTGAAGTAAATGTATATTTGTGGTTTGCAGATCATCATAACTACAGTTTACGAATAGCATGAAGGTACTGATTTGGGTGTCTGGGTCAGTAAGATTCCTTTACGTTCGTTCCATATTTAAAATATTTCACATATTTAACAAAAAGTCAAAACATTTTACATTACTATGCAACAAATCAAGAATACAAACATTTCAATTTCCATGGGATGCAGGAGGCCTAGATAATTGTGATCAAGAAACATTGAGTGGAAATATAATTAAAAAGAAAACACCAGTAACATTTGTTGTAGTACCTCACTCATTCTCATTTTCTTTTCTTTAAAACAAATATATGCATACTCCTATATTTTTCATTATTTAAGAAGGTATGCATTCATACTGATATAGAACACATGCGATGTCATTGAGTAGTCATAACTCATAAGCCATGAAATATTGACAAGATTCCTAGTTAATACATGTGTACAGTTCCGTTAACCAAATAAAGCTACAACATGACAACAAAAAATTAGATTGCATCTCAATCAAGATCCATCCATATCTCTAATGTTTTCATGGCATATTTCGCTACTTATGACCCTAACAGCATCTACTATAGCAATATTTAATATCATACTTGGCAAACAATACTTAAGGAAAGCAATAAAGCAATATCATGCATAATTGCATATGCAAATAATATTACAAGAACACATCTTCGATAGAAAACTTAATACATATAAATCCTTAGATAGACATATAGGAATGCATAATACCATAACTGAAGTGTAGAAAACAAAGGAAGTTCATAGTCTAGAAATCAAGCATATATCACATTATCACCCATTCACCCACGATAATTACAAAGACATGATTAAGAAAAATCCCAATCAAACACATATTTAAGCACAAATTCCCTCGAATCCTAACAACATTCTTTAATTAGATATCGGTGCCTAAGCTACTAACGATATGAGACGATGAACCACCTTCCAAGCCACGAACACATGGCTTTTTGTCACAAACTACTCAAAATCCACATTTGCACAAAATGTTAATGTAAAACATAGATAAAAGTATAAAACCATAGCACTTGTCATCTTTTATCCAAATTGCAAAGTTAATTACTTGTTGTATAACATTTAACCATCTTTAACAACAATTGATGGTCTGTTAGCAATTGAAATCCAAATAAAACTACTTAAATAGGGTTATGAGATAAACCTTGAGGACCCAACATTCACATTGCGACGGAGTATCCGACCCGACCCTGAATCTTCACTTGATCCAATCAGCTCCTTCAAGCCAAAACTCACAGTATTCTCTTCCTTATCATCACCATCATCTTTCACCACCACCTCTTGATTCATCTTCCCATTCACAACCCTCAACCTCTCGAAATAATTCCCATATATATACTCCGGATTATACCCATTCTCATCATCAAACAGCATAATATGCCCATGCCACTCCCAGACCCGATACTCCGACCCGGGTTCCATATGATACCCGACACAAATATGGTGTCTCCGATCGTCACCGCCTGACCCGAATTAGGTTTTAGGGTTTCTTCACCGTTTCCACTGAGAATTGCTTTAATCACCTCCTTTTCGAGCTTCGATTCTTCTTTTGCGAGATGGGTTCTGTTGCTCCCGTTGTTTTCGTCATCGTCTTGATCATCTTCGGCGTCTGAGATGTTGTTGATGGCGTCCAATAGGAGGTCTTCTAGGGTTTTGTTAAAAGGGGTGATAATTGAGGTTGAAGAGGGTTTGGTGGACGGATTTGAAGCTTGTTCATTAGGGTTTGAAGAAGGAGGTTGTCGAAATTGGATGTGTTTGTGTATGAATTCATCTTCACAAGCTTTTTGGGGGTTTGATTTGATGTGTGTGAGTGTTTTGTGCAATTAGGGTTTTTGAGGTTGAGGAATGAAAGGGGGTGAAGAGGGTTTATCAGGTTTATGCTTATTGACTTTGAATCTATGAAGCATTTGTTGAAATTAAATAATGGTCCCTGGATTATTCTTTTATGTGCAGTATTGGTCACTTGGTCACAAGAAATTGTTGTTATTGTAATCGTTCCGGAAAAAACACTAATGGGTAGTTTGGTTCGCAGAATATTTTACAAAAAATTGGAATTAAAAATGAATTAGAATTGGAATTGGAATTTTATTAAAATTAATAACGTATTTGGTTGGTTAAATTTGTGTGGAATCGGAATGTTAATTTTGAACATTCCATTGGATTGTCAAACATTTCATGGGTAAGGGAAAGAATTTAAATTCCATGAATGAGGGAAAAATTTTCAATTCCAATTCAATCCGTTAACCAACCAAACAGGATTTGGATAAAAAATTTTCCAATTTCAATTCAATTCCTGAGAATTCTATGAACCAAACGTGACCTAAGTGGCCGTTTGGTTCGCAGAATATTTTGCAAAGGAATTGAAATTGGAAATAAAATTGGAATTGAAATCTTGTTAAAATTGATAACGTGTTTGGTTTGTCAATTTTGAGTGAAAATGAATTTTAATTTTGAATATTCCATTGGATTGTTAAATATTTCATGGGTAAGTGGAAATAATGTGAATTCCAATGAATGAAGAAAAAATTTCTAATTCCAATTCCATCCATCCATTGACCAACCAAACATGATTTTGGATGGAAAATTTTTCAATTTTAATTTCTGAGAATTTCGTGAACCAAACGGGGCCTAAGTTAGAGGAATTGAATTCGACTTAAGTTTATGGATTTTTGAATCCGAGTTATAAACTAGTGGAATTTTGAATTTGGTTTTTAAATCATATTTGTATCTATTTGATTTATTTAAATCTTTTTCTTTAGTTTAGAGTTAATCTCAATGATATTAATCCACCTGAAAACAATAACAAATGAGGATGGAAGGATCAGGTATAAAGTTTTTTTGTCAAGCTTGTTCCTAAACATATCATTATGACAAGAGGAAGCAATCTGCAGATTGGAATATTCATGGAATAATTGGTTTTTTTAAAAGTCATTATTTTGTGGACCTTGCAACTCTCTTCGCTTTAGTTGTGGTAGTCTCGGTGAAAATGCTCATCATTTGCTGGTTTCTTGCGATTTTGCTAGGAGGGTTTGTGGTCATATT
>CM046474.1:35054804-35174925 GCA_025506415.1 Flaveria robusta | reverse complement strand
TCTTTACAGGTATTAAATTTACCTTAACATAACCAATACTTGCATAACTATTGCATCTTATCTACTAAACATGTTTACTTATTGTCAGTAACGGGAACAGAGCTGATGAAGAGGTAAAGTATCTTTCATTCTAAAAACTATCATTAAAACAGCATATAATCTGATTATCCCATATTCTTCGCTAGACTATGATCGACTAATAGAGACAGGGGATAGTGAACAAATCTTCCAAAAGCAATTCAAGAACAGGGAAGAGGCCAGGTAGCTCCATAGGCTCTTTTTTACACTTTTACTCTAACCATGGTTAGTTTCTTTTGTGTGTGTGTATGTTGTATCTATGTGTTATATAAGATTAAACTTCAGGGTGTAAGTGCAGGTGGTTGACACACTTGCAGAGATCCAAGAACGCCATGATGCAGTTATAGAGGTGGAAAGGAAGCTTCTTGATTTGCAACAGGTATGCCTATATTTTTGTACTACAGGAATTAAAATTGATAGAGGTTGTCAAATGTCAATGAACATGAAACAATAATTTATAATATTATGAAGCTTGCTAATTACCCTGATCTTTATACCTACCAATGTTGGTTCAACCATATAACGTTCTAGTTTTGTGGTCTTCATATATTTGCAATTGGTGACCCATGATATTATGAAGTTAGCCTATGTGGTACCTCTACAATTTTTTTTTCCTTACAACTGTAAGAACATTTTGCCAAAAAACTCATAGGACTTTACATAAAGACCGTGGTAAATGTAGCATGCGCTCGTAGGTGGCCTTCAAGGGGGTTAAAGGTAGATAAACAGTAGAAGCTGGATTCGAACATTAGACCTATGCTAGAGGGTCTCAAGTGTTTGGGCCACCACTTGATGGTTCCTCTATGGTGTCTTTATATGTTCCAATGATCAATTTATGCCCTTTTGTATCTTGGAACAAATGACCGATCCATAACACTTGCTCCCATTGATCCTTAAATTGGGTAATTTTATTGGGGTACTCTTGCAGATATTTCAAGATTTGGCTATATTAGTGGATGCTCAAGGGGAAATGCTGGACAACATAGAGACACATGTAAGCTCTAACCAATAAACCATGAAACTAAACCTAGTCAAACCAAACTGTTTGTTTGTTTTGTTTTAGGATAGCTTGGTCTTTTGGCACATATTCAATTTCACTATCTATATTTAATTTATGACTTGTGAATGACATATGTAGGTGTCAATGCCGTCGATCATGTGCAAAATGGGAACAAAGCCCTTCAAAGACGAAGAAGCTACAGAAAAACACAAGGAAATGGATTTGTTTGGCTATTATAATTTTGCTCATAGTGATCTCAACTGTTGTTGTTGTTGTACTCGAACCGTGGAAAAGTACCAAGGTGCTTAAATACACTCGGTTTTATCTTAGCTTTGCAAAACATCATATAACCTTGTACAAAATGAGACCATTTATATCATCTTGATTCATAGTTTCTTATATGATTGCCTTTGCTGGAACACTTTGGCATTGACCATTCCTATATTACTATCACACATAAATTTCAATATAACTTTCTTCATAATAGCCAGTTGATACAAACATCGCCTCCATCTAACCTTTCACTGAACAAATGGTTCGCATTTTCCCCTCGGTGCGTATATCCAGTTCGACTCTCGTGTCTCAACTTCTCATCTCTGTAGATCATGATTTGCTGCTCCCATCCTAACAAAAACTCCATACCATAAAGCATGTTACATCTTGTTCACACTTCACACCCTCATGATATTTGTTAATGAAATAAATTGTTTGCATTTGTACTTAACTTAAAAACCGATGATGTGCAGTTATAGAGCTGATGCAATGAGTTGTTCTTATGCACCTGAATAACTTTATCCGGTTAACCCAAAACCCATACCATAATAAATAGATAATCAAACATTTATTAAAAATTATTAATAAGGTTCAATTTTAAAAGTAAATAATAATAAGATAAGCCGTTTTAAAAAATAATGATAATAAAATAAAATAGTTAATGGTAAAGATTGTAAACAAAATAAAGAGAGAAATAACAAAAAAAAGACTATAGAGGTAATTATAAAGAATGAGATGTGGAATTTTTTGAAAATTAAATATAAATATAAGTGATGGTGATTTTTAATGAAATTATAAAATATGAATAACAATGGAATGAGAATACTCTTAAATGATATTTATTTTTAATTTTACTTATGTTACAACAAAGTGAAACAACCCCTTGTGTCACTGTCGAATTGAAGCTTAGGGTTTCTTGTTTTATTTTCTCTTTAAAGAATTCACAGAAAGTTTCTTTTAGATTTATAAATATGTTTCATATACTATATAAAATGAATGTAAGTGTAAGATAAAAAAAATATTACTGTTTATTCGTTTTAGTAAACATTGTTTATCTATATTATCTTTTTAATATTATTGTAAGTGGATGATATAAAAAAATTATAAATATATAAAAAATATATATTAGTTAATTAAAAATAAAAAATAAAAAAAAATGTAATTTGTAGTGTAATATAAAAGGATCGGGAGAATTCATGGTGAATGCTCTAAAGTCTAAACCCCAATGGAGTCCCTCCTATAAACCCTACATCCCTTTTCTTCAGTAAACGCAACTATTCTGCAATCGGCAATCAGCAATTTCTCTAATCGTTACAATGTTTGGATGTAGAACCTTGTTAAAGCAAATTAGAAAGCGAAAGAGAAGAAAACCCACAAATTTCACTCCAAAAATCGCAGACAAAACCCTAATTCAACAGAACAACATCAAGATTTTGCAACAGAAGATGGATTCAGCTTAAAGGGTTCATCCCCATCAGAATTACGGAGTTCAACCATTGGGAAACTTTTACTTCAGCTCATCTCCTCACAACTCAAGAAACACAGGCTTAGTAACATTCATACACTAACAGATGAGCTTGTTCTTGACATTCTAGGGTTCTTAGGAGGTACCCATTTGGGATTTTGTCTACTGTCAGCAAATCATTTTATGTGTTCTGTAATCATGAACCCCTTTGGAGGAATCTTGTGTTGGAAAGTTGTGATGATGGGTTTGTGTTTAAAGGGTCTTGGAAATCCACTTTTGTGGCTGCTTATGATCCTTCTTTTGATGTTTCAAGGTTGGAACTTTAGGGTTTAGGGTTAAAGATTTTTATTCTGATTATTTGTTTCAAAGTTGGCTTTGTGCTAATCTTGAAATGAAACATGAGTGGTTAGAAAGAGATAATATTATTAGAAGAAAGGGATTTCTTTTGATGAGTTTGTATCTGATTTTGAGACGCCAATAAGCCGGTTTTGTTAGAAGGGTGTTTGGATACCTGGCCTGCGATGAAGAAATGGGATAGGGATTATTTAGTGAAAGTTTGCGGTGACACTCGGTTTTAGTTGGACCAATACAAATGAAGTTAAACGATTTCTTTATATACGCTGATCAAGCGCAAGAAAAAGACCATTATATCTTTTTGACCCAAAATTTGCAAATAAAGTTCCTAAATTGGATCAAGATTATGAAGTTCCGTTTATTTCAGTGAGGATTTGTTTAGTGTTTTGGGCAATGAGAGACCGGATTATAGATGGATTATCATCGGACCAGCAGGGTCAGGTTCGTCATTTCACATTGATCCTAATTCGACCTCAGCATGGAATGCAGTGGTGAAAGGTTCAAAGAAATGGGTTATGTTTCCTCCTGATGTGGTACCACCTGGGTGTACCCAAGCGCAGATGGTGCTGAGGTGGCGTGCCCTGTGTCGATAACAGAGTGGTTCATGAACTTCTATGAGTCTACTAAAACTTGGAAAAAAGACCCGTTGAATGTGTCTGCAAAGCTGGTGAGGTGGTTTTTGTGCCTAATGGATGGTGGCA
This sequence comes from Flaveria robusta, assembly GCA_025506415.1. NCBI lineage: Eukaryota > Viridiplantae > Streptophyta > Magnoliopsida > Asterales > Asteraceae > Flaveria > Flaveria robusta. The sequence continues at coordinate 35,171,054 of CM046474.1, read as the reverse complement.
TTTGGTTATAAACCTTGAGGATTCTATCGCCATTACACAGAATTTTGTTAGCAGGTTCTTTAATCATCTGAGTTGCTTGGTTTTAAAAAGCACGAGAGGCAATCTAAAAAACGCTTTAGGGCCTTGTCGGCTTGAGGTGGCGCTTCATGTACATGTGGGTCAATATTGGTCAAACTAGGTTTGTAGGAGATGAGAGAGGTATAGCTTTTGATTGAACATAGAGCTTATCTAGTTGTAATGAGAGCAATGCCTTGCGTACATGAAGCTCTTGCCTCACGCCTAGGCTTTTAGGATCTAAATGCCTTAAAGCGTCTCAGTGCTTTTTGAAACCAAGTAAGTTAATTCTAAGTTTATAATTTGTAATTTTTTATATACTTATGTGATCTTGCAGGAGGAACTTGTTGAATGTGTTAGATTTTCTGAAGAGACCAATGCAAGCACGCTTGTGTCAGGAACACGGGACCGGTGAATCTACATGACAAGTTCAAGAAAGCCATTGAAGAATCTTTCCCTGGGACCATTGATGAGCTGACAAAGAAAGCCAAGGAGAAAAAGGCTGAGCTGGAGAAACCGTCTTTCTGGGATTCGGTAAAAGACTCTAATTCAGGTGGTTTTAAGTTCTTCTAGAGAAAGGGTGATGTTTGGTTGTGTCTGGAGTCTCTTTAGGTATGGTTATAATGGCAAAACTAGATTGAAAATGAGAATCAATTGCTAAATCTCTCTCATCTTTCTACCATGGAGAATCCCCCTGTTTTAAAGATATGAACCATAATTTTAAAACTCATACTCTCAAACCAAACACAAAATTGTCAGTTCCATTTCTTTTCCTGAATGCAAACACATCTTATTTATAGTTTAGTTTCTTTTTTTTTTTTTGTTTCACCTATTTTAATGTTTTATTGATTCCTTTGTAATAATGTAATGTTGACTTCAAGAACATTTTTGGTTTGTAACATTATTGAAAATTTGATAGAAAGATTCATTATCAGCTGTATTTGGTTTTATTCGTTTTAAGAGTCCATGCACAAAACATATTACATGTGAAGCAAGTTAGACAATTTAAAATTTGTATTTTCAGTTTTGACGATTTAATGTTCTGTTTCAGTTAATTTTTAAAATATGCAACAAAAGACCTGTATTATATTCATAAATCATTGTTATTATTTAGGAAATTTAATAAAAAAAACTAATGATTTTGAAAAAAATAAAAATAAAAATTGGTTCAAAACACAAAAGCAAAATCGCCAAACTACAGCATACATGCCCATTGGTTTGTACAACATACATACCCGGTAGTATACACTTATAGAAGAGGTATTGGTATGGTAAGAGGAAACAATATAAACTAACATAAAATTAGGAAATGTTGACTAGTATTTGTAATAACCAGATTGTGAGCAATATTACTAAATACTACTTAGAGAAATTAATGTACAATCTAATACCAAAAACAATATGGACCAATAACATAAATTTAAAAAATGTTGATCCAACTGCAATGTTGGTTAAAAGTTAAGGTTTTTAAGGAAATAGAACACAAACACAGCATTTTTGCAGCCGGGTAACTTCAAACTGGCGAGAGGGAAGCGGTGTAAGAAACATCAGAGTATTTTAAGCCTTTCAAAAAGCCACGGCTCAGGTGATGAGAAACGACGGTGTTTCTAACACCAAACAGGCAACTTGGATCAGGCAACCCTTCAACTGCGCTCTCTTTGGGCTCGAACTTGTTGCTAACCATGTCAAGACCAACATTTAACCGATTGACATGGGTTCTATCACAAAACTGCATTTGAACAGCATTTGCATGCCATTTAGTGAGCAAAAAACAAATAAGAATAATAATGATTAATAAAAATAAACTCACCTTGCCTCAAAGCTGTTATCACCATTGGACCTAAGTGTATCACAAACACCGCTGGTTAACCATGGTGGAAGATATGTATCCTTGATTTCAATAGTGTAATGGGATGTAGAACTTGAACCATGGGTAGTTAAAGCAGAGGTATTATCAAGTCTCCTCACCTCCTTGCATTTAACCTGTGTGCAATCCACCACCAAAATAATTATATATACGCATATAAACAAAATAAATTAAAAGTTAATAAATAGTAAGTGAGCTGAGCTCGAGCTTTCAATATAGAGCCAGCTCAAGCTCGACTTGGCTCGTTTACTACTAGTACTAGAGTTATAAACAAACCTCTGGCGCAGAAATAGCAGCATTTTCAAATGGCACTGGTGAATAAAGTAAAGGAACATCAAAAATGTTCAGAGATGGTAGAAGAAACCTGCAAACAAAAACAAAGACTTTTACTACATAGAAAAGTAAGAAATGATTATAGTTTACAAGATTTATCTTTCTTGATTGAGAACATGTGATCACCTATAATTAAGCAGAAAGTCATATAATCCATGTACATTATTATCGCTAAACACCAATAAAGATTCTGGAGTGTTATCCACATCACATAAAGAAATTGTACGCCTAGTCTGCATAAACATGTCAACAGGTCAATTTGAGTCAGAAATCAGGATCAATTTTTTGTGTACCCATGAGAACCAGCTACTAGAAAATTCACAGCACTCCACTATATGAGGGGTTTATCACCACACCACCCCCTTGAATGTTAGGATCCATCTATTTAGATTAGTACAGTGAATGGTCATGGGTGGTTGGGATTATACCTTTCCCAGGTTGTGCTTTTCAATCTCTGAGAGCTCAAAGAGGTCTTCTGTGGTTACTTGCTCCACTTTAGAATGGCACAAAGGCATCGTAAAGAGATGTCCTTAAATACATATTAACAATTTAGAACATAAAAGCAAAAAGGCCAATATAAACTTGATGGAATGAATGAATGATGAGACGTACTTGTTCTTTTAAAAGTGACCTTAAGCTTCTTGTTGATTGGGATACATACGCATTGCAGAAGGTTTTGCTTTCAGTTGAAGTGTTGCTGTTAGTGAACATTGCCACAAACTGTCCTGTGCAGACTGTAAACTTGCAAGAAACACAGATGTTAAAGAACTGAAACACAAATAAATAATGATTAATTTATTTGATTAACAAATAAATACCATAAAATAAGTTACAAATGTTCTTCCGTAACAGGACATAAAGGCTACGGAAAGAGGTCTCCCATGCCAATTGACGTTTGGTCAAGAAATCCGTTTGGCCTACAAGTTTATAAAACAATTATGGTTAAAAAGAAATGAGAAAAACTGCACAACCCAAGGACAAAACCGACTTTTTCAGTTTTTCTATTTGGCTGTAGTATACCTTCCCCTTTGAAGATAAAGTTAATGCAGATATAACTGAAGGAGGTAAAGAACTCTGTGGGTACACCCAAGAAGACAAAGCTTTTGTATTGGAAATTTGATCAGTTGAGCCATTGAATATGTGACAGCTCATCAACCGATGAAACCTAAATGATTATAAAGATTTATAATCACACACATGCTAGTGTACAAACTTTTAATGGATCTTTAATCATTTCTTTGTAACAAATCCAAAATCCTACCAGTTAACCGAGGATGAAGTAACCACACGCGCATGCTAGTTTTCAACGTGAAATCAAGCGGAATTTTATGGCCAGAAATATTGAACTCTGAGCAAAAATTTGTTGATGTGGAATTTGTTTTTCCATCAAAAGATTCAGTAGGCGAACTTGAGACATTGGGAGGTGGACGAGCTGCAAGCCCTTTAAAGGCTTCATCCTATAAAAGTGAATTTTGTTTTAACATATATACATTTAAAAAAAATATATAAGCAACAAAAAAAGGAAAAAAGTACCATATCAAGAGAACAGCCAGATGATTTTTCACCCCCTGTTGATAACTCCGCAACGGTACGAAATGTGCTTATGCTACACTTTTTGCTCGTGATGTGAGATTGTGTAGTTGAAGTTGAGGCATGTGTACCTTTTGGACTGCAAAAACAAAATGAAATGAGAGAAATAAATGAAACATGCAGATTAACTAGGAAAAATATAAAAGATACAGCTATGCATGAGCAAATACATACCCTGAACACTGTGTTTGCCTATCAGCAGCGGCTTTGGAGAAAAAGAAGAATTTTTTAGGCTATCAGGATGATCGGCAGTAACGTTTTCCTGAAATGTTTATACAATAAGAGCAATTAGAAATTTCAAGGTGATTTTATGAAGCCATGTTTTAGCAAATGAGTGCTTATGATGCAAACCTTCACATTTTCTTTTCCATATTGCACTTTAAGCCTTAGACTGTTTTTCCTGCTAGGAAACAGTTCATCCACACGAGTGTCAATGTATCTGGGATTTTTTGATGAGATAGGTTTTAAAGGTTCAGATGTTACTGCATTAGCGTTTCTGTCAAAAAAAAAATAATAATAACTATTAGTTAAATACATAAAATAATACAACTATTAAACAGATCAAAGGGTTCTAGTGGCGGGCTGATACCGCATGGAACCAAGCTCAGGTGCGGGAGATTCATCCATTATCTCAACAATGTTCTTGCGCTTCAACTGCTCGCCCTGCCATTTAATCATAGATTCACCGGTTTAGATTATACTTCGCATCTGTTATCTATAAGGTTCAAACATGCTTGTAACATTACATGAGTGAGATTTATTTGTTCTAGTAAGAATTTATAAATGTTAAGGCATACATGTTTTATCATGTTCGAAATGTGTAAGCCAATTAAACATTTTACGACAACTGACTGTAATCTGCTAATTACACTATTAAGCAATCATATATATTGTAATTGTCACGAAAAGCAAAATTTATGCATCGGATTTTCTTGTAACAAAGAAATTAAAAGATGAAATGAAATCTGCTTCACTCTGTAATCGTCTGTTTTAAATTAACCTAATTTTTCATCTCCAATCAGCATCCAATCCATGGATCTCACGTCGCATAAACTAAAGAAAGGAAATCAAAATAAGATTCACTCTACAGTATCTCCTAACAGAATTATTCAATCGCAATCCAGATAAACACAATACATCCACAACTGAAAACGCACTATAACATAAAACTATCAATTGATTAGAAAGATATTAGTCGAACTCACTCTCAACTCCGAAGGCGTCTTCCTTTTGATTCCGTTCCCGCCCTTGGAACAACCAGCACTCGATCCACCTTCGACACCACCGGAAAACAGAAGAGCCTTCGACGGCGGCATCATCGGACCTCGAGTTGCTACTTTCGCCATTTCACCGATCCAAATCGCAATCAAAGTCAACCCTAAGCCGTTGATCTATCTCCGATCAGATTGTGCCGGAGAATGAGGTGTTCTTAGGGCAAAAATGAGATTTGAGAGAACGATGAGCGGTGAAATGATTGAAATTTGTATAAGTGAGATTTGAGAGCGTTGGGGCTTAGGTTTTGAACGAATTTTGATTTCCCTCCATCCGCCTGCATTTGTTAACGTCGTTAACGAGTTCCGTTAGGTGCTTTTGTGGCAAAGTTACGCAAACGACCCTCGTGTTTGGAATTTGTTTCAAATGATGAATTAATTGCTTTTTGATTTATGATAGACAAAAGAAAACTCACAAAAGTCGTTTTTAATTCTATGTGGTCTGTTATTCACTGTTTGAATGAGCGGATGTGCTCAAATCAACCAAACGGTGTACTTTTAAAAAACTAAATGCAAACCATTTTAAATCTAAACAAAACAATGTATTTTTAACTTTTTATTAAGAAAACTCAAATAATATGATGGTCAGGGCATTCACCAGTAAAGGTTATTGGTACCGGTGGCTTAGGCTCGTACAACGCTGCATGTGTCACGGTTTGGGTTGAGGATTCGTGAACCCGTTGTGGAAACCGTTGAGGACAGCCGATAGTTATATAATCGTTAAAATAGCCGTTTGAGGGTCTTTAAAAAAACCTTGTTTTTACACAATATATTAATACGCATTTTTTTTTTTTACTTTTTTACATTTATCATTACATTTTCTTTCTTTTTTTCACGCAAAACCACTTTCAAAAATATTAAAAATTTTATAGGTGTTGAACAGTGTTTTCTCAAATATAATGATGAATATTAACATTTTTTTTATACTGTACTCACAACCATTTTTTATAATATATGACACATGCTAATATAAAAATAGATAACCTATTGTGAATGCTCTTGTAAAAGTAAAATTAAAATCTATATGAAATTAAAATTTTAATATAAAACTAGAAAAACAAATTTTGAGTATTCTCTGCATAAATACACACTCATACAGTCAAACAACTGATCACCTCCAAACAAAATCATTTTTTTAGAAACCATTTTATTTATAACCCACTAACGACAGAAAAAAATTTAAAATATATCTGTGATTCATCAATCAACAAATGATGGTGTTTGTCATATCAGATAAAATCATACTTAGTCAAACTCTGAAACCTAATAAAGTTAACATTAAGATTTGGCTCGATTAAAGTTTGATACTCAATATTGAGTTAAAGAACTTTCAAAATAAGTTGTTGCAACTTGCAAGCCTAAACTTGCATAAAATTAAATATTCAACCACTCTGTTTTGGATCATTTAATTTATGGTAACACAACGTAACAAGTTAATATCATCACTTAAGCATCTTTGATATTTAACATTTTTAAATTCTGTTTTAGAGTCGTACATATTATTAAAGCAGCTTTGAGTTTATTCATTTGACACTTACTTTTAGACGTAAAACTTGTGTATATAATCCCGTAGACATATAGAAAGTTTAAGAAAATAATTAAGAAAATTACATAAAAACTTATATCATTTGCTTTAGTTGTGAATGTAAGACAATTATGTAATCATTTGGGTCTTATCCGCTCTCTTCTAACTTTCATTATATTTTTCGGTCGTATGTTATGTTCAGCCTTCTAGTGGTATGTGCACCAATAGATTATGCACTTATTATGATTCTCGATCTGTCTAAAAACGCATCAATCGTGCTAAACAATAATCTCATTGAATTTATGTATTTTGAAACGATTGGTATAATAATATCCTATTAAAACATCAACTTAAACATTATCAGAATCACAAGCTATCGGTTATCTCGACATGTCTCAAGAAGAAATCTATGTATATTATATCTCAAAATGTTCTTAATACCTACAAAGAAGTTCAAGAAAACTCATACATTCATGATTCATTTCACAATGATTCATGGTATACACAACTTTGTAATTCCATAGAGACTCGATACACAAGTATACACTACCATCTAATTTGGACCATGCAAAGGTCAAATAATAATGGCAATATAATCAAGAAATCAGTACTAATTTCTAACCCTAGCTAATTTCCCAAAACAAAAGCATAAAATTATGCTAGATATGCATATGATGATGGAACTCAAAGAGAACATTATATAAATTACTAATTAAAGAAAGAAATACATGATCACAAATCTTGATGGGAAGATGAAGACAGCGGTTTTCCAGTGAGTCGTTGAACCGTGGTCATGAACTCATGTGGTGGCACATGAACAACCTCCGGCGACTTCAGATAAATTATCGTAGGAGATTTGTACTCGCGGCCACGATCAACATCCTTATGACTTCGGTTATTGATGTTATGTTTCTTGAAATCTTGGAGGAGTTCTTGTTTATCATCAAAGGTGTAGGCTTTGGCCATGCAACCCCTGTAACTGCATGGCGGCGACCGTAGCGGTGGTGGTGGCGGTGGTGGTCATGTTCGATGGTTGATTATGTTTAAGTTGATCCGGTGATCTAAAGAGCAATTTATGATACTTATCATAGCTAGAGATTGAAGAAGCCAGAATTCACTTGGTCAGCTTTGACTAAGTCTTTGTGTTATAATAGTTTGCATGATAAAATGCCGGCTAGGTTACATAGTTAGTTCACCCATATGCTATTTGTGTTATGAATATGCCTTGATTAATAAATAAAACATGATTATCTTTTAAAAAAAAGACTAGCATGTGATACAAATAATTGCATTGATACACTGAAAAATATTTAAACGTTATATGATCGATTCTTATGTTTTTTGACTGAATTTAGTTTGTAGTTTATATTCTCTGGAACACATATAGTGTCACAAGAATAGTAATTTCACATCTTTCAAATTAAGGAATTAAGATTTTCTATAAGATATTTCATGCACTCTTATCTATCAAATGTTTTATGCTTTATATTTGTATGCTATCATATTATATGCTAGATCATCGCATATCTAATATTAATAAAATTTTGAAGCTAACGCGCGTCTTAATAGGAACAGCCTTTTATATATGGGCTAGGGACGATCTCTATATCCCATAAGATAGAAAAAAGATTTATCCTTAATGAGATCCTACAAATAGTTTTGTTGGATGAGATCTAATGAGTATATTTATTTGTTACTTTTTTTTTATTATACTAGTGGCATACTATTAATGTGGTAGATTTGTAGTCGGTAAACTGGTAGGACTTTACATTTCGACACTATCAAATTGAAAACACCTTTTTTACAAATCTAGCGACTTGGTCTAAATAAATATATTCTATAAAAGAATAGATCTATTAAAGTATGTCATCGTAACATCTCTTTTAAAAGTCTAAATTTTATGAAAGAAAATATAATTTTCATTTCTAAATACATTATGCATGTTGACATGCAAAATATATATACGTGTGTATATATAAAGGGAATACTATAATTTCATGTGTTTATTATTTCGAACTTTTTTAATAAGCACACATGTACATAAACTTTTATTATAAATAAACTTATATAGAAGTGATAAACATATGAATTAGTATGGCGTGTGTATATATTTCAAATGAATTCAATTTGGCCTTCTACATGCTTGTTTATTAAGAAAATAAATTGTTATTGAGTCGTTCACAAACACTTACTGAATTACGTTTCTTTATTTATGTTAGCTCATTATAAATATATTTTTTCATAAATTGTTCACAAACGCTTACCCAATGTAAATGAATGCAGACAAACACAAACAGAAGCACACGAAGACAAATGAAAGTTCATAAATACAAATGAATACAAACGGTCACATATTCAGTTTAAAATATAATCCACATTTTTCATCACAAATATTACGCAAAATTCAATAAAAATAAATAAGTACTTAACATAATTATACGAACATAATTATCATAAAAATAATTAACAAAAAAATATTAAAATATTCGTCAAATTTTAACACAAACATGAATTAATATGATTAAGTGGTAAATAATGGTGGAGACGTATAATATAACTACAGTTTCATGTTTTAAAAATAAAACTAATCAAAATATAACATACAAAACTTTTAAATTAACAAACATTTTGTTAAACGTACACGAAGATAAATAAAGAGAGACATCTGTTCATATTCGTTCGTTTAACTAAACGAATTGAACAAAAATATGTTTGTCCATGTTCGTTCATTTATTAAACAAACAAATATAAATAAACTCCGCGGTTCACGAATTGTTCGTTAAACTTTTGTCCGTTTGCATCCGTAATTGTGGGCTATGAAATTAAGATCTACAGTTGATAGGTACGTATTCTTCTTGTTTTCCGTGTTCATTTTATGTTTGCATTCTAAACAATATGAAAAAGATATGTATCATTTAGAAAGAGTGGGAGTTACATAAAATAAAAGTAGTGTCTCAGAACAAAAAGATTATGAGTTGAAATCAACTAATATAAATTTTGTTTAGAAAATTAGTTCTAGAAATAGTTGTTAAAAAAAATTAGAAACGCTTCTTGATTGGATTTAAAGTTTGTTGATTTTACTTTGTATTACTTGTTTGATCGGATAGAAGTTTGAAAGTTCCACACTTAGACTGTATTTCGTTTCAACACTACAAGTCTATAACATTCTAAGTTATGTACTTTTAGATAAGAATAGTATTAAAGTTTTTGGATACGTATTTTTAAAACTAACCGGGTCAGACAGTTTTTCATTGTATTTTTATGAATAAGTAAAACTTTTAAAATCTTATTCAAATGATGAAATACAAAATACTTGTTTATCTTACTCAAACACGTACGTATAAATAAATTTTAAATAAACAAACTTTAAGCCCATATAGGTCAAACTATGTTACAAGATAAATTAATCGCTCTTATTTTATACATGTTCATAAAAGCAAAGACAACTCTTTAGGAATCTATCAATTACAAAATTTTGAGAAAATCAACCAGCTAACAATTCACTATTAGTAAGTGGCTTTTCTAGAATAAACATTTCAAGAAATGATTTTAACAATATTATATTGTTCCCCACGGTATAATATTTTCTGAAAAACATATTATGTTATAATAATTTCTTGAAACTCACTGAAACTTTAAATCAAGTACTAAAAAATAACTAGTTTTAATTAATCTAAAAAATTTCTGTGTTGATAACTAGATCTATCTAAACAAGAGGTCTATTTAAGTATTGCATAAGTTTATAGACATGTCAATTTTCAGTTGTCTATTGTCACTAGTGATTTTGTCATGGTGCCTTTTGCATGCGCGAGTGGTTAATAAATAATAAGGGTAAATTATTATGACTTCATGGTTAATTTGTTTTAGTCAACGAATTGAAAGATTTGTTTGTACGAATGACCATTTCGTACCCAACCCCATCGTGATCACCGATGAGTTAGCTTGACTCAGTTTTATTGCTAAGAACAAATATATGCTTTTCTTCTTTGTGATAACCGTTACCCATACAATATCCTCTTGCTCTAATAAAAATATAAATATAAGTGACACGTGCCAACATCATATTTCTTCTCATAAAAATTTTATCACTTATCTCTTCTATTAGATAATCACATTAATTAATAATAATATTATTTAATTCTTTTTTAAAAAATGATTTTTATTAATATTATTTCTAAATAAACAAATTTGTATAAAATAAAAAATTTTCTAAGACATCAAACTTTTTTAAAAATACGAAATATTTAAAATTGATGTTTTTAAAAAGTAATTTTTTTTATAAACAAAAAAATTTTTGAGAGATGTCCTAACCACTAGACTATGGGGTGAAGGTCGCCCCCTGCGCAAGCATTAAAATTGAGAGTTATAATAAGAAAGTTTTTAAAATGATATTTTTAAAACGTTTGTCTTCAAACAAAAATTTCATTCTATTTATAATAAAAATATTCTAATTATATATTATCTTATAATATTATTTTATAATTAATAAATTTTTATCTAATATCTTAGTTATTCAACCCGTGTAATACATAAATTTATTAAAACTAGTATACGTATATTTATGGTTTTCTTCTTTGTGGTTACAAATTTAAGCGAGTTGACGACGTAAGTAACATTGTGATTAATGGAACATTTAAATCACTTATTATATAATGACAATTGGATTATAATAATCCAAACTTTTATCAATTGGTCAATTATATGGGCAGTGACACTTTAATTTTCACTTTCTTTACCAATGACAAATCCAATATCATAATATTATACATTCACACTCGTTTTGTATGTATTTAGATTCGATTTAGGTTGTATGTTTTTTTCATTACGTTCATAAGCATTATTGTGAACGAAATGAGTGCAAATCAAGTTTAAATACTTGATAATTATGTTACTAAAACTGTAATTGGTAATAAAAATAAAAATATAAAGTGTTACAGACCAAATAAGTAGTATAAATATCATCAGTCAATGCGTAATAGTTAACATTATTAAAATTCATTTTGTATTATATTATTATATTTTTACATATGAAAAATTTCTCTAAATGTTGCATCGCGAATTTAAGTGACATTTACACACTCAAATGAAATGATTAAAGCCGAACTTTGTTTCTAATTTGATATTATTTAGTTTGATCCTACTAGTACATACCAAGAAGTACTATTGTGTTAGAGCAGTGTAAGTTTAGAAGATTATTTAGAGAAAAAATTAGTAAGAAAAACTTTTATTATGGATCTCTGATTTTGGGCTTGCATTGGGCTGGATTATTGCCCATCCTGGGCTGCCCATTAGTTCGAGTGAAGTGATCCGGACAAGATCCCCTTGACCCGTTTTCTCATATTTTTAAATTTTTTTTAACAATAAATGTACGACCATTATTATCATATTGATGATATGAAGTCTAATGTGTGTTGATTATTTAGATCTACTTCTTGTTTAGTTATTTCTTAATTAGTTGTTCTCATCTGGTTGTTTTATAGTTTAATACAAATAAATTATCATTTTTTAACACCACCTTTACTAATCATCTTCTAAAATGGAGTTGTTGATGACTTTTAAATTTTAACTTGGTTTTTAAATATTAAAACTGTTTAATGACCAAAACACCCCCACAAGTTTTCATCACCATATCTTCACCTTCACACACACCCCTTCATTTCCCTCTTCATCAATGGCTTCTCTTCCTTATATTGTAGAAGATTTAGCAGGAGTCGTTCAGATCTTTAGCGACGGTTCCATTCGTCGTCACGAACTCATCGACCCCATCAATGTGCATATAAAAGACGACACTTCAGTCGTATGGAAAGACTATTGTTACAACAAGTTACATAACCTCCATCTCCGCATCTACAAACCCAAATCCGCCACCAAACTTCCGATCATCTTGTACCTCCACGGTGGCGGATTCTGCGTCGGCTCATTCGCCCGACCGAAGTACCACAACTGCTGCCACCGGATCTCACAAGCCTTGAACGCCATCGTGGTGGCTCCTAACTACCGTCTTGCACCGAAGCACCGCCTTCCGGCCGCCATGGACGACGCTTTTGCCGCCCTGGAGTGGGTCCAAGCGATCGCCCGAGGCCCGAATGGTGGTCGGATGGAGGATGATGTGTGGGTGGGTGATGTGGTTGAGTGTTGTGAGTTTGATCGGTTTTATGTGATTGGAGACTCTTCCGGTGGGAACTTAGCGCACCACTTGGCGGTCCGGCTCGGAGCCGGCTCGCCGGAGATGGCGCCGGTGAGGGTACGAGGGTACGTGATGTTGGCACCGTTCTTCGGAGGGACGGAGAGGACGATGTCCGAGGGGTTGTCGGAAAAGATCCTGAACGTCGACATTCTTGACACGTAACTTCCCTACCCGTTATAATCATACGCTATAATATAGCATAGTATAACGTAATGTGACATAATATAACATAATAACATAACGTAAGATAATATAGTAGAGTATGATATAATATAAAGATAAAATGATGTAATATAGCATACAAATATACTGTGTTCATATGTGAAAACTTAACAAAGTTTATGAAATATATTTGAGAAACTTACACTTTGTTTTTATAATATATACAGTTCGTCACTAACATGTCTTTCTTAAAAAGATTTTAGTTGACTTTTTGTTGTTTAGTTTTGTTTAATATGTTTGGTCGATTATTCTAGTTTTTGATGCATGCATTATCACCATGACTTTAGTTGTATATTATTTATTATTAAATTATTAAATATTAAATATTAAATGTGGTTCCTGATAATTTATTAGTGAGTCACTTGTGTAAGAATCAATCTAATTAAATAAAATTATCACGTAAAATTTCAATTAAGAACAAACATAAATGAATACATTTTTATAACAAGTTACTTGTATGCTGAGTTAAGTCCATAATTTCAAAGACTAATATGATTATAGTTCATACCAATAGTTTTTTACAGATATTCATCTTCTTTTGCATAATTGTATGATTAGGGTTACATGCAACACTATATGAATTGAGCACATAATTTACGGGTTTGTTTTCAATCTAAATAGGTCATTCGGAATTAATTTCGTTGAGAACTCATGAACACATTTAGTTAAATTATGGTTAGGTCTCACATCAACCTAAAGGGTTTACCGATTGTCTCTCGTTTATTTATATTTTTTATTTAAGGGTACTCTTTTTTTCTAAACTTAAAAGTACTTAAAACCAAGAGGTTGTGAGTATGAAGACAAATTTCATCTAATTTTTTTAAAGTAGTGTTGTTAATAATAAAGGTTAAAGAGCAATTGTTCATACAAATTTATGCATTTGACTATAATTTTTGTAACTTTAGTTGTAATATGTGTTAAAAAGATAAAAGAAAAAAGAAAAAAAAAAAGGTTAAAAGATTTTTAGATTAAACGTGTTCATATTCGTGTTAGTGTGTCTGACATTATATCTAGGTTCACATCATGTCATCGTGTTGGGTTCGACCCGTCAACCTCTAATATATACCTATCTTAACACCTCTTCGGAATTTGGATGATTAAGTTGGGCCCATGTCTTATTTATTGATGAGATGTATTATAGGTTTTGGAGAATGGCATTGCCGATTGGAAAGACGTTCGATCACCCATTTGCTAATCCATTTGGGCCTGAAAGCCCAAGTCTCGAGCCAGTTAAGCTTGACCCAATACTCATAATTGTAGGAGGGGATGAAATCATGAAAGATCGGGTCAAATTATATGCACAGAGGTTAAAAGAGCTCGAAAAGACAGCCCATTATGTTGAAATTGAAGGCAAACAACATGGGTTCCTCACTAATGACCCGTATTCTGATGTTTCTGATTCGGTTTTGAATTTAATTAAAGATTTCATGTTTAAACAATGCGGTTAAATGATAGCGCATGTTACGCTGAAATTGAAGGCAAAGAACATGCGTTGTTGACAAATGAGTGGTATTTAGATGATTCGGATTCGATTATGAATCTAATAAGGATTTCATAGTCAAACATTTTTGGTTAAATGGTATGTTGAAGGTTAGGAAACATCCTATTGCAAAATAATAATATGATAAAGATGCATACATCGGGAAGAAAAGTGGTCTGGCATTCTCAGATCATGCACATGCGAGAGTCTTGTGCACTGGGTACAATAAATGTACAATCCTATATTGATTTTGACATTTGGTTGATGTGTCAAAGACGTCTGTATGATGTTAGATGCACATTTAGTATGAATAAATGCATGTAATTATAATGTTATCTATGCACATTTTAGTTTATTGGATTAACTTGTTAATCGAGAAAATCATATTAGAAATTAAAAGAGTTAGGTGTTGAGGGAGCTCCAGTCTGATTTAATTACAAGTATAAAGATCCCCTCTATTCTTCTCAATCGAAACAAAACAAAGAAAAGAGTGAGATATAGTTACAAGAAAACTATGAGATACTATACAGATTCAACCAAAAATCCTACTCAATCATTTTTGTCTAATCCGATAAGTCAATCGCGTGTAATATGCAAAATAAGTTTAATAGATAGTGTTTCATGATTCATAGGATAATCCAAGTGGTTTAGCATTTGAAGATTGATTTAGAATTGGGTATGTTCCGATTCGTTTTTATGTTCTAGACTACAAAGTTCTACATAAATATGCTTGTCTGGAAAATAAAATAACCACGTGAAATAAACTGGTTGAGAAACTGATTCGTTTATGATTTTTTATGATAACAAGTTTTTTGGTTTGATTATCATTATATGTGTGTAAATAATCAAATCAACGAATCGAACCAACATTTATATATTATATTTTTTTATAAATAGTATGCTATGCATGGAAATGTTTAGTTACTATTTTTTTATTAGTAAATAAGAAATGGTTATCACTTATTTTTCTCTATAAGCTAAAACGATTTCTAATACTTTATTTGGCCTGAGATCAAATAGAAATTATCAATTGAAATTAACTTGAATCCACCACATTCAAGTATGCGGTTAACTAATTATTAGCCGGAGTAACCAAATTATTTTTGTAGTAAATGATTTACTGAATCTTTTACGATCGAAACCAGACAGTTATAAATATCTAGAAACTGAATTATTTATAGTCGAAACTGTTTTATGATGACACATTTCGGTACTATAAGTCCTTCAAAACTTTTTAGAATGCAAGTAGATATCAAGTTACAATTCTCATGGCATACAATAGCATGTAAGCCTACTTATATGTTCTTTAGTATCTCCATGCTTGCATCAGTCTCAATATAAATACATACATACATCTATACTTTGTAGTTGTTTTTGATCATCAAAACATTCATCTTACGCCACACGTCGCAAAGACATATATGCCAATATACGATAAATGATAGCCATGGCTGCAAGTGCACTGGCTTCCTTCAATCCATTGTCTAATTCAATCCCATCTACTACAGAACTTATATGCCCATATTGCACCTTTAGAATAAGTCTGTATGTGTGATAGTTGAATGACAAATAGCTTAACCAAGATATGAAAACTGGAACATCCTACAAAAATAAAAATAGAGTATTTCAGACTTTCAGGAATGTCATGAAGTATATGTGAATTTATTACATGACACAAACATACGACGGAATTTATAGGTTTGTGTTTAGTTTAAACGAGTTCGGGTCAGTTTCGGGTTTAGTTTAAACGAGTTCGGGTCAGTTTCGGGTTTAGACCACAAACACATTGAGCTAAATGGGTTGGGTTTAAGTTGCCAATTTATCCAGTTTAATTATGTATTTTTTTTTTAAAAATTTTTTATGTATAACTTGAAAATGTTTTTGTATTTTGTATCAAATTATAATAAGTAAGAAACTAACATTACCTTCATAATTTAACCGTAATTGTTTTATATGTATTTGTATTCTTTTTGTGTGTGTATATATATATATATATATATATATATATATATTTATTTATTTATTTATTTTAGAGCGTTTATGCAAAAAAATAGAAAAAAATTATCTAGTTAAACAGTTCATGTTCATGTCATCCCACAAATACTCATGCCATGTTCAAGTTCACGTGCTAGACATGATATTCGAGCTGGACCCGTCAACCCATGACGCAACGGCACGACCTCTTTAGCACCCCTATATCAGCATTCAACACCATGAAATTTTAGGATTTGATACTATTGTTTACCTTCACAAAAAAACCACCGGCCAACATGAAAGCCATTACGACTACAGAAGCCAAAGTTGTTGCTCGGTTCAAATCCATCACCATAGCACCAATAGCCAGTCCAAGCCCCTATTATCACATCCATGCTTGTTACACACAATTAAAAAAAAAAAAATCTTCTAATTAAAACATCATACCTGAGCTGCAACAATGCACAAAAAGACTGTAAGCACAGTTAGGAAAAACGACTGAACGCTTAGCCTGAGACCCGCCATGAAATAAACAATCAAGAGGAAGATTAATGGAAGAAGAAGATCTAGCGGAATGTCACTCGTTGTCCTCGCAATGAAATATGCACTAAGCTTGTACATGTCTGCACCCCTCTCTTTTTTCAACATAGCTCGTTCTTGAGGGAACGTGAAAATTGCTGTAAAAACAGGAAAAAACGCCCAAAACACAGCAATAAAGAAAAGCAGCCCCGCCTGTAAATTAACATTTATATATGATTAGTAACAGTAGTTATTAAAATAGATACGAAGCTGATCCAAGAACAGTAATTGTAGAAAAGTCCAAGCCAAAAATACCTAGAAAGTTACGTGGACCATAAGTAATGGACAGAAATATCTCAACGAGCCAAATCATACCTGATTGTGTAGATCTTTTGGGTTATGAACATCTGTTCTCCACCATAGGAGTCCCAAGATCACTGCTGTTGCAATGATTTGTGTGATTCTTAACCAACTAAAATAATCATGTTTTCTTTCTTTAATCCCTCTCCAAAACAATATGGTAAATTGTTCCATCCAGCTCGCTCCCCATTCGCGCTTCACAGAATGGGTGTTTGACTTAACTCCTCGATCAACTGATGTACGAACCGCGAGCTTTTTCTTCATTTCTTCCACCACGTTTGTCGCAAATGCCTCCGCTAAATACTGTAATCGAAAAGGAACAATTTTAAAAGAATGTTATTGTTTTTAACTCAGAAATGTCATTCGGTGACACACTAAACAATGTTAAAAGTCCAAAATCAGTCGCTAAATGTATCAAGTTGTTTCTTACGAGGATAAAATAGTACTCAAAGTGACAAAAATTTTTTGTGATAAATAGATTCTAATCGTTTTCTGTTATGTATGTTTCAAACAATGTGACTTTTAACCAATTTCTTTTTCGATAAAATCACTGAAAACTTAGATAACTTTTCTCTTTAGTGACCGAACTGAATTCTCACTACAACAAAATAAAGTTAGTTTAGCTCTTGTAATATGCTACTAATATGTCGTATCAAGCTTTGAAAAAGTTGCATTTGGTTTAAAAAATATTATATTAGCCTAAATCAATATTTTTATCATAGGTGAAGTTACATAAGATCTAAAACAATTGTTTTATTAGATAATGCAATAATTTTTTAACAAATGCAATCTTTTTGTTAGTATATGCAATAACTTTTTTTGAAAAGTTGCTTTCAAAAGGTTGAATTAGGCTCATTTTTCTAGTAATGTATGTTGTACCTCATGAACAAGTGTTGAAGAAGGCTTGCCACTCATTGTTTCTCTTTCAGAATTTCCTGAATGTTCTTTGTGCTCTAGTTCCGGTGGAACGGAAACATCGTTAATATTGCCATTTGCAAGATCTAGCAAGAACTCAGCTGGATTCATGGAAATTAAGGGAGAACATCCGATAGACGAAAAATACTCCATCGCTTCGGAAGCTTTTCCAAAGTATAGCAAGCTTCCTCTACCAAGTAGAATTAGTTTATCAAACTTGTAAAATAGTCTGCTAGATGGTTGGTGAATTGTAGTAATCACCGTCTTTTCTGCCTGTAATAAGTACATAAACAAAGTAAGAACAATACCAAAAAATGACAATTTGTAAACGATCAAAACTGTCCCAAATGCCTTTTGAGGTCGCTTTGCAACCAGCTCTCAGTCACTTAGAGGCTGTTTCGTAGTCTTTTAATGATTATGAGACAACTATAATGCTGAATGGTTAAGAGGTAGCATTCTTAATAGTACATCCAAACTATTCATTACTAAGCTTGCATTTTAATCATTAACAGATAATAAACTATTTAAAGATAGCCTCTTAACCGAACATATTACTGAGCCATCTAATTTGTGAACGAATATATCTGAGAATAACTTTGGGACTGCCCTTCAGCGAAAGAATATGTTAGCAACATATTTTGGACTGAAAAAGCTAGTGACAAATTTGTTGCAAAACCTACTAGCGACAAGTCTTGCGACGACAACTTTTTTCCAACTTAGCGACGAGCTTTGCAACCACCTTTAATATATATTGTAAATAATCATACCTCTGCTATGTCTTGTAATAGTTCGATGATTCTCAAAGCAGTTGTAGAATCCAACCCCGATGTCGGTTCATCAAGGAACAATAGCGATGGGTTGATTATGATTTCGTTTCCGATAGAAACACGTTTTCTTTCTCCACCTGATACTCCCCTAACAAACGAGTTGCCGATCATAGTATCTTTGCACCTGTTTTAAGGTTCTTTTTAGTACTTTTTGTTGTTGTTTTGACAATCATTAAGTGTCACAAATACGAGTTCATTAAATTTTACCTCTCTAAACCAAGTTCACGAATAACATCTTCCGCTTGTTTCTCTTTCGCTTGTTTTGTTAACGTCTTCGGTAGTTTCAAAAGAGCCGCGTATGTTATTGTTTCTTTCACTGTTAAGTGTGGAAACAAAACATCATCTTGAGTCACAAACCCAATCCTGCGAATATCATGTTTTTAGGAATTTTAAAACTATAAGACGAAAAAAAGGGTTATTTTTATCGGTTGTCAAGTATCTTATAATATATCGCGATTCATCATAATTTCAAACAAGAAGAGTATATATTTGACATGAAAAGTATATACTTAAAGCATAAAGTGCATTTTACTTTATCTAATTGGTCAGTATGGTATTGATGGGTCTTTCAGGTTGGTGTTAAAAAAAATGCACCTTTTATGTTTCAATGATCGAAGATGCATGATCTAAGTTGTGAAGTTTTATGTACTTTGTTTTGCTTTCTTACTTGGTTAGCATTTGAGATCCTTAAACTTATAAGGTTATAATCTTCTTTGACCCAATAAACCTAAACTGTGAAACCTTCTATCTGATTTGTCAAATGTTTGATTTTGGTTTA
This sequence comes from Flaveria robusta, assembly GCA_025506415.1. Lineage (NCBI taxonomy): Eukaryota > Viridiplantae > Streptophyta > Magnoliopsida > Asterales > Asteraceae > Flaveria > Flaveria robusta. Next base: position 35,151,152 of record CM046474.1, on the reverse strand, counting down.
TGATGATTAACACTGTTACTAACTTTTTGACTTATAAGTAGCCTAAAAACTATCTAAAATACACCATAAACATGATATAATAAACACCAATACAAAACTATACCAAGTAAAACAACAAAAACCTGCTCTTTAGAGTCTTCGAGTATGGTTGGTCGTTATACATGACTGATCCTCCTATTGTGTGACTGGTGAGTCGCCCTCCGAGCAAACTTAGTAGCGTAGTTTTACCGCTCCCTGATGGGCCCATGAGGGCCAAAACTTCTCCAGGGTTGGCCGCACCATTTATTCCTTTCAAAATATTTTTTTCTTTGGTAGATGTCACTCCTTTGGTTACTATCTTGTATGTCACCTCCGTAAACTGCATTTTTATGTTAATTTCATAAAAAAAAACCAATAATTTATACCTTATTTGGTAAGGAATTGAATTAGACTCATTTTGTTTCTTTTTCTTTGCATTCTTTATTTTATTTTGTGATAATTTTATATAAAAACATACTTTCTTTTTTTCATGATAGTCCTCTCAACATAAGTTTTATATTAAGATTTCTCAACTTGTAAAATACACAAAAAGTCAATTAAACTATTTTTACATATTAAAAACCCTAAAGTTGTCTAGAATGCAAGTCATCTTGGTCTCTTTTTATACTCTGCCGTGTTAACTTTTAGATTGTTGAAAATAAGATGGTAGAAGAAGATTTTATAAAAATTTTGAATGACACTTTATTTAAAAAAGAAAAGGTAAAACCTCATGCATTTTACACAAGTTATGTGAAAATCAGTTTAATGAGTCATTGTGTCTTTTTACAAGACTTGAATATGAAAAATTATATTGAGCGACTTTTTTATGAAAGCAAGAAAGTATATTATTTTTTTAAAGATATTAATGTTTTTATTTTTTATTTTTATTTTTTAAATGCAAATTAGTCTTGTACATAAATACCATGTAACATGAGATCTTGTACAAGACTGGACCCGACATCTCGCATTGTTCTCATAGAAAAACCTCCATCTTTGCCTGTCCAAATAGACATAGAGGAAATCAATCTATATGCATCTTTGGTATTAATAATTATTACTGGCCACTTGTTTCTATAAAAATGAGAAAACAATGAGGTTATTGATAAAGGTTAAATAATGGTGAAATTTTGAAGCTTGCATTGTGAATATATACTTGTATATACCTTGAGAGAGATTTTCAAGGTCGGTTCAATCTGAAACTTGCTGCGCATGCCTGCTTCAACGTCTTCAGCTGTAACAAAACATGTTTATTATAGTACAAGAAGTTAGAAACGTTATATATTTATAATTTTTTACTTACAGTGGAGTAAGTTTTATATTGTCTAGCTAGAAAAAAGAACAACTTAAAAGACATAATTTGGGCTATGTCTAGAATGGAAGAGCTAAAAGTACGGGACCAAAACATACCAATGGGTTGAATCATGTGGCAAAGGGTCATAGGTGGTTTGTCTTAATTGTTGGATTGATTCCATCATCTAAAGAGATAGTCTTTTTTTTTTTTTTTTTTTTTTTTTTTTTTTTTTTTTTGTCTCAATTGTAATCCCCCAATTTTGTGAGTTTAAATTTTATTGTAATTTGTTTGTAAAAACAAACGAATTTTTAATTTGAGGAATTTGGAATTTATTTATTTAAAAAATTCAAAGTCATTATCATGTTAGTTTTTTTTTTGAAAAACTGTCTCTACCTGTCAAACTTAGATTTATTTTATGATTGATGTAAATGAGACATATATACTATACCATATGATTATTTCTTTTATTTTTTATTTCACGTACCCTATGCACTTAAGCGTGTCAACTTTCGATGTATCGAATATTTTCAAGCTCATTTTCGTTCATTTTCATTTTGTGGATTACAGAATGACTATGATATGATATATGAATAAAGATTGTGATGTGGTTCTGACTACACTTAATCCAAAGACTTTTGAGAAGCGGGCGAAACCTATTCCCAGGGTGTGACGGGCGGTGTGTACAGGGCCCGGTTATAATGATCAAAGTATTTGTGCCTAAATTTCATATGATGGGACCAAGTTGGAGAAAATTTAAAGATAGGAGGAAGACCCTTGGACTTAAGTTTTAGAGGATTTGACTAGATCGATATGATAAGTAGTGGAAGAGGGTGAGCCCCTGGTGGTCCTGGTCATGACCCATTTTCTACAAAATGCAGCCAACCCACTTGTATTGTTGTCCTTGGTCTAGATTGACTGCAGGCTTCACTATTTGCAGTAAACCAGACTATCTAATCCATTTAATCCACTTATTACAATCTGTTTATATACAACTTGATTACATTTCGTTTACAACAATCAAAGTGTAATTACAACCCATTAACCTATTTAACTGGTTTAGATATATATGTTAATGCATGTTGTGTACGTATTACATGATTTTAAGTATGTTTAGGTTAGGGTTTATGTCCTTGATAAAAATAAATAACATGAGTCCTGTTTAGGTTCACCAGTTCAGCTTGCAAACCCGACACCTTTAACACTTATATTTTTTTTAATATATCGTTATTCTAATATAAGAAATGAAGTCCTACTTTTCAGCTGTTTCTCTTTATTCACCTTTATGGCCTCATTTGGCTTTTTGTTACATAAAAGTTTTATCATGGCACTTTGTGAGATCACTTTCACAACTACTTGAAATTCAAAAGACCATTCTACCCACAACTCTTTTTTCTTAGTTTTCAAACATAAATCTTTTTATAATGGGTTTGTTATAAAATTTCAAAACGATAATGAAATACTTACGAATATCATCCTCACTGAAAGGGGTCAAATCTGCAATTTCATCAGGCTGCATAGTGAATCCAGCAAGTGAGAATGAGAACCCTAAGCTCGCACTTGAAGCTCGACTTAGAGCGCCCCCGCTAGCAACATCATCAAAATCAAACTTCATTTGGGCACTCTTCCCTTTCTTAAGGTGCGTGTTTCTACCACTATTGCCACTTCGTCCCGGTGATGCGAGCACTTGAGTTCTGCTAGACTTTCTTGAAAGTGTTTGAATATCCTCCTCTTTCGTAACCTCACTTGAAACTGGGGATTGCATCATGACTCCCTCCAATATTCTGGTTAGTTGATCGGATTGTGTTCTGCCTAACCCTGAACTTGAATTTAGTTTCTCCATTATTTGCTACATGCACCCACAAAAGAATTTGGTTAACACATATTAATGTAATGGATCATAAAAAACATAAAGAACTAAAAAAACACTAATGACATATTATGTTTCAACATAATGACATATTAAACTAAGGGGTTAGTGACAAAACCACTGTAAATTGAATTTAAACCTAAGAACGCAACTTGAACGAATCCATTGCTTACCACAGTGTCACCCAAATGAAGGTTTCTTATTCGTTCACTTATTAGGCTGAACGATTCAAGTTTGATCATAAAGAAGCATTCAGGACTGGCTCTTTCTAAAGACAGGTTGGCTTGATATGACTTGACTATAGAGATATTTGCGACAAACATACACTTAATGCATAGTTTGATATCATGTTCAAGAAATGAACTATTCATTGACAATCACAATGTATAGCTTATGATATCAAAGAGAACTCAAAGTTTTATACACACCTTACCTTAAACCAAGTACCAATGGAAAGAAGCTAGTGATGAACCAATAATAATGATATGTAGCTAGTGTCGTATCTATTTATAATCATACGAACTTGAAAAGACAAATATGCCCATAATCCAGAGAAAGAAGTAATATTATTATGAAAATCACTTAACAATATAAACAAACACATATATTCTTATAATTTGTACATTTATTATAACACCAACCCGTCAATCTCATTGCCATCCGATCACAATTGACGTATACGTGTAAGGGTACGAAAATTTATGCGATTTTCTAGCGATGCCGATTCTTTTATGTGATTGTCGTCAATCGAATAGTCGTCGCTTTTAACTTTTAACATTAATGGAGGGTTTTGTTGTGATGCTTGGCAAACCACGACAACTGGATGTGTTCAATATTGTGAGGTCTTGGTTCATCATCATGTTACCCTTTTCTTAGGGCATCCAACCTTTGGAGTTTTCGTTGTGTTACTGGCACGCACACTTACGGGTGTAAAAGAACTAAGTTGAGCTCATATCATTTTAAGCTAAGCTCGACTCAGCTTGATTGCTCGAGTTTGACTCGTTTATTATATATTATTTTTATTTTATTGTTGTATTTATATACATTTATAGTTATATATTTTTTATAACTATAACTTTTATATATAAACATATTTTTATTTATATAGTTATTGTTATTATAATTTTGTACATATATAAAACTAGTATTAAGACTCACGCGTTACTGTGGGACCTAAAAAAATAATGTCAAAAAGTTGCCGAGAACACACAATTATATGCATTTGAAACTTTATATAATAAACAAAACCATAGCAAACTCTCGAGCGTTGCATTGGGAATGATGACAATATTCCGAATTTTTTAGTAAAAACTAAAACCACTAAAAATATTTATGTCAAAGTGTAAACTAAAATAAACACGTTGTAACAAAAAAAAACCATCACTATTTCTAAAAATTAACATTCATAAAAATAAGCATGTCATAACAAAAAAAAATACCTGCTTTTTAAGAATACGATAAAAATAAGGGTTATTGGATTTTAATAATTTCAAGTTTTATTTATTGGCTGGGATTAATCCCAACTTAGAAAATATTTGCAGACACTCATAACTTTGAATTTATTTTCCTCCAACGATCCCTTACTAACTGAGAGTTAACCGCCATTAGTTTTTTTTTATAAAATGGGGCCAACATTGAGCCATTTTTCAACTACGCCGCTGCCCAGCCTCCATCAAGTCCTTTTTTTGGTGTCTAGCTTTCAACGTTACCTGAAATGTACCTCGAATAAGTTAAGTGGTTCAGTTCAGAAGGCGAAGATTGACGGGTTTTAGGGTCGGAAGTTTCAGATTGACGGACCAGATGGTTGATTTCAACTTTCTACTTAGTGTTTTGGCCATAAAAACAGTCCATGTCATCGAAAAACTAACTGTGTTAACTCTCAGTTAGTTAGAGATCGTTGAAAGAAAATAAACTCAAAGTTCAAAGTATCTATAAATATTTCTTGAGTTGGGATTAATCCCGGCCAATAAATGAAAGTTGGGATTATTAAAATCCAATAACCCTAAAAATAAAATAAAGCTATTTTAAGAACTTATATATGCTTTAGGTTAATAAGTTTGTCTTTGGTTTATAAAAAAATTCTAAAATAACTAAAAGATCCATTCATAAAGTATTTTACTCACCAAAACTAAATCACTATATTTATGAAGTAAACAGGTCTCGAGGTGATCATGACAACATCATAAAAAGAAGCATGTGTGAAGTAATTGTGAAGGTTTACATGATGGTCATCTCAACCCATAAATTGTAATCATATATTGTAGACAATAAACTTGTAATTGTTATAATTATAATTATAATGCTTATGATATAAGTACATATTAAATATAGTAGATAACATTTAGGCTCATTTGTATAATTCTCCTATCTATTTAAAAAGCAGTGTGAATAAACAGTAAACGAATAGTTTTTATGCGTAGTTTACAACCTACTGATGCATCACCTTCTCTTTAAACCCCTTTTCACTTTCTTCTTCAGATACATCACCTTTTCTTTACCCTTTTCACTTTCTTCTTCAGAGAGAGAGATGGGTTTGAGATCGGGAGTTTGCACCACCGAGGTGGTCTTATGTCTTCTCGTCGTTGTTTGTTGTCGGTTCTGAGTTTTGGGTTCAGGGTTCTGACGCATTTCATGAAGATGGTTTTAGGGTTTCCGGCCGATGGAGGTGGTAACCTTTTCGGCTTGCACGAAATCTGACGCCGGTGTGTGGTGCATGTGGTTATTCCGGCGAGTGGTGGCTGACTATCGTCTTCTGGGGGCTTTGGGGTTTCGTGCTTGAACGATTTTCGTCACCCTCACTGGTTGACCATCCGTTTTTGGCAACTATTGCGTCGGTGTGATGAGATTGCAGCCTCTGCCACCCTCCCACCGTCTTCGCCACCGGGTGCGTGCACGGGTTTCCCGTCCCGCCTCTGTTTTTCGTGCCCTAGGTGGCGACGGTGGAGGCGACGGTGTTGCCGGCCATGATCAGTTGCTCACGGCATGAAGCTCGATCTGATATTGTAATGTTGGGTATGTGATGGTTAACTGGTGGATGATGTTTTCTTTTGGACTTCATGTTCTGGCTTTGATTTCGCTGATGAATATTTGTGTTTGCCTAAAATTTGGATGTGCAATATATTTCAATTAAGATTGAATGTTGTTTTTGGTTTGTCGATGATGATGACTCTAGGGTCATCTGAGACTGATTGTGATGGTTTCGTGGAATTAGTGTTGACTAATGGCCCTAAAGCTGTCGATAATATATGGTTGCGCTGTCTCTGGTTTGTGTGTTACTAAGTTTACTGGCTGTGATGATCGGAATAAAATCATGTTGTTGTCTTGGCGTGGCAACCATGTTTTGATGGATTGCAGCCACTGACGGTGACCAGGTCTGAGCCAAAATGTTATCATCCTATATATTTGCAAGAGAGTGGAAATGAATAGAGAACTTTATGTTCTTCTTATTACTAGCCAAAATCTATGATCTGTGTTGGATTTGCAATCACAACAACTCAATGAATCCAAGCCGTGGTTTTTTAATTGGGATTTGGAAACACTTTTGACCTCGGTTACTTTGTGGCTGTGATGATACACCAAAACTGGTGTTGGTTGTCCCGGATAGGCAACAATTTCTGGTTTGCAGCCGCAACCTACTATCGGTTCTGAGCCAACTTGTCATTTCTGGTTATTTTTGGTATTCAGTAGCACCCGACAAAAGACTGGTTATGTGACGCGCAACGCGTGTCGCTGATAAACACTAGTTAAGATTGATATATGAAGCTCGGGGCTTGAGCTCTTATATTGAAGGAGCTTCAATATAGGCTCGAGATCATTTAAGTCCTTGAGTTGAGCTTTTAGCTAATCAAAATCGAGTAACTTACTAGCAGCTCGACTTGTTTACACTTTTATACACCCTCTCTCATGCAAATGTAGCTTGTTTCATATGGAATTAAGCTAATTCGGTAAACTTAGTTGAAATGCATGTTTTTTTTTTCTGATTTGATGATTAATGTAAAGTATTTTTGTAAATCTTGATGTTTGATACTTTGATGCACGTAGATAATATATTACATATACATATACTAATTACTGATTTGGTTATGCATCATGTGTTGCATTATGTGTTTAGTGGGTTGTCCCCATCTTTTTTTAATCTTTATTTTTTTTTAAATTTAACTTAATACTTTTATATTTTTTACAACTAAGCCCCAACATTTTTACATTCAACTTTGTTTTATGTTTCGGTCTAAATTTTACGAGTTAATACGTCGTAGCTACGTGTGTGATTCAAAATTTTTATACTTATTTTTTCCCCGTTGTCTCGTTGCAACACGTTGGTCCTATATCGACTTACTTATTGTTTTAGATGTTTTACGTTTTTCCTGTGTGGTTCAACGTTTTTACGTCTAATTTTCTTTTGGTTTTATTTTTTTTGTTTTTTATTTTTTTAATATAAGTTTTTTCAATGTTGGTGCTCAATTGCTCATTGATGATGATGTGGTATTAGTGCAACTCGGTATGGTTTTACGCCTCTGCTGCAACACAGGGGACTTAATACTAGTTAAATATACTAATTATCAATTTTATTATACATTATGGGTTGTATCATGTGTTTTAGTGGTTTATATCCATATTTTGTCTTTAAATATACTGACATTAGATGCCATTTGTGCTACTTGGCATGGTTTTACACCCTTTAGCTATAACACGAAAGATTAATACTAATTTCAGACATACATATCACCCATTAGCCCGAGCAAACCGAACGATGAGGCTCTGACCCGACCCAACGTAACGGCATGTATGTCCTAATGGGAACAACTCTTTGTAAGCATGATGTACTCTATGCATCATACATAATCTCTCCACGTGGCAGAGAAGTTGCAATATAGTGTTTTTTCATGACAATTAGTTCAACTTTGTAGGCTTCTGGTTAATTAAAATACTTAGCATATCGTATATACTAAACTTTTGTATCAATCAATATTCTTATGACTTTGTTTTATATGATCAGAGTGAAGAATTTCTAGGAAGTCATGCATTATTTACTACTCTCACTCAAACATGATAAATGTGTAGTTTTAATCGTTCATAGTCAGAGTTTATAATGCGCTAGCACATTTTAATATTATTATTTTTGGAAACTTAACATCTTTTATATCCACAACCAATATGATATTTATGTGTACAACAATATATATTGTTTTAACTTTTACAAGATGATATATAAGGTGTGTGTACCCACATATTTTTAGAACAACTTTTTAATGTATTTTACTACTTCAGTTAATCACCTATACAGTCTATATGCTTACACATTGAATGATTTAAATTTTAAACGCTCGACCTCTTGAATAAAAAGAGACACACTTACTCCATATACCCCTACTCCAAATACCCTTTTGGGACATATATACATCTTTATACAAACATCCAATCTTTTTTAATTCTTAAAATGACAAAATAATTTTAATATTGATTCTGGATGTAAAATATCTTAATTATGTGTTTATATTTACGCGTTTTAATTATTGTATATTTATAGTATTAGTGTTAAATTCTCAGGAAAAAAATATATATGTGACAATCACGTAAAGTTAATTTGCTTTAAAGCTGTTTTTTGTCATATTACAACTTTTCAAATCTGATTTAATTTATTTAAATATAACTATGATAGAGCTGTACATTGTAATGTTGACATGGACGTGACTGAAACCTTTGTAGTAAAAGGTCACGTGAAATTCAGGTTGTTTCAACTTTTTCACCAACCTAATTTAAAACTAATTTACACATTTCTAAAAAAAATGAAACACATATCAAAAAGTAACTTGAAGATGTAATTTTGGTTGCTCCGCTAAAACAATAGTTTTGTATTGATAACATAGATTGTTAGAAATATTTAGTTTGTTGATGTCAAGGCTATCATGGCATATCATATAGGCGTTTACAATAAGGTTTTCACTATATTTATTATATTAAATCAAACCGATAATAGTATTTTAGCGTCGGTTTAGTTTTATGATTTGGTTTTATTGGATTTTATAGTTTTGCTCATTCATTAATTTTTTTAGTAAATTGAATTTTTTTAATTCAAACTATAATGATTATAAACAAAATAAAACAAACAAAAGCAACATTGAGTAGAAAATTATCAAGCATCATAGGAGCTATTTGATCTATCATTTATTATTATGTAAGTGAGTAGCGGGTTATGCAACCGACATGCTTGGTTGTAATATTTTGGTTGAGAAATGAATTACAATTACCCTTTCATATCTATATATTTTCAGGTTTTAATAAATAATTTTAGGTTTTATATATAATTTGAAATGTTGAAAAAAATTTGCAATGTTCTATGGACAGGAATTGATCAAAGGTTATCCATTAAATCATAAATAAAGAATTTATGACGATATAATGTTGATAAGATTGATAAATATATATATTCTAATGGCCCATGGCACAGGTCGGTTTCATTCCAAGGTGTTGAATTTCTTATTGATTTCAAAAACACAAAACGTTACTAACAAAAATTTTTACATATATGTTTGAGTTTAATCTATTAAGAGCATTTACATTAGTTTCTCCAGCCTCATCCTTATATTTACATTAAAAACACTATTTTTTATTGTCTCTTTCAATTAAATAATACTCTTTAATATTTTTTTCATTACATTTTTTCTCTATTTCACTCACAATATGAGGAATCACGGTACAATCCCCAATATATATTCCCCCCCCACCCCCGACCACTAATAACCATCTCCCAAAATATAAGACACACACTCACATCGAAAATAAAAAACCTACTGTGAATGCTCTAACGTAGCGTTAGTTATGGTTGGTCTCTGGTCAACCTGATGGATTTGCAGTTGGCCTGTTATTTTAGTAATTTATAATGGTTAATTTATGTGAAAAGATAAAATAAACTTAAGAATTTATTTAATAATCTAAAAACTTTCAGTTTATACGTACTTCTATCACTATATATTATACACTAACCCGTCAATAAGAAAATATAGCATGGGACAACCTTGTCACTTGGTTAAAAATAATAATGTACGTGTCTTATTTATTTTTGTAAGCTTGTAAAGAAAATTATAAAATAAAGAGTGCAATCGTTTTCTTAGACAAAAAGGTTACACTTGGTGATGGAGGCGGTGCCGACCAATTAATAGCACATGCTCGTGATAAACCCTTAAGGTTATGTGTTGTGAGATAGAGCTCATTCTCACGTTATCCTCTAATATTGATTCATGTAGCGTCGAATGGATGCTAACTGAACACTGGATAGAGCTTCTAATCAAATAGTGTAACCCTGTTATTATTCAGGTGATCAAGAGCTCTAACGAATTACTTAATTTATTTGTCTTCTATTTTCAAAAAACCATCTAAATACATCAATAATAAAACAAACTATTACATCAATATAAATAGAAAACATTACATAATTTTGAAAAAAAACAATACAAATACTAGTATAATACGAGATCATCGGGTCGTCTAGTTTAGAAATGCTCGACCAATTCATGACGAAGGATTTCGTGTATTTGATGGTTCTTGATTAATGCTAGAGAGAAAGAGAGTGAAATGAGATGGTTTGTATAAAAATGAAGATGGGTATATAACTATATATAGGTAAAAAATAAAAAAAAATTATTTATTTTAATGAGCATAATAGGTTTTGTTTTAAAACCCATCAGACCCAACAATCAAAAACAGCCATTACCAGGCCCACACCCCGTCATCACGCCCCCTAATCGTGCCACCATGTTGTGGTGTACGCAACTAGTCGCGCCCTCGACAACAAAAAAGCCTAATGTGTTAGTTGTTAGAAGCAAGAGCTATACATTCCGGTAATCAATTGTTATTGGGCTATGAACGACTACTAGGAGCATGATTGAGCAGTTACGCACATAGAGTTTACTAAAATCAAATATATACTGAATTTCTTAATTTTAAGTGTAAATACCGTTAAAGTGCCCAAATTTATTAAATTCATGCAAGTAACCATTTTATGGGTTGGACTTTATGCCTAAGTTTAAGGATGAAAATAATTATTTTTACCCGGTAAAAATGGTTATAATTACTCCTAATGTTGTAATAAAGTTAGTAAGATGCTTGCCCTAGTTAAAAACTTAAAATCATTATCATTCTTAAACATAAACGTACTCGGGGCTCCCTTGGCAAGAAACTTTGGGGGCCTTGGGTCTCTCGGCTATACCTCTGCTCGTGATTCGAGTAGAGGTTCTCGGGTGGTATAAGTTGAAGTTAATTATGGAGATTGGGTACTTTGGGTTGGTTATTTGAAAGCTTTGGTTAGGCCTATATCTTGGGTAATTTTTGGTATATATAAGATGACAGTGAATTTATTTTGGGCATTTCGATTTGTGCCTCTAGAATCTTACTGTAGATTATAGTACAAACAAAAAATAATAATATTTTTAATAAAACAACAAAATGCACTCTTTATATGTTTTATCTTCTTCTTTTAAGAAAATTAGAAAGTTTGACTCATATGCACATTAAATCCTTCTCTTAAATATATATATTAATGTCTATTATAAAATTTAAAACCTCAAATCTTTTGACGGGAGCATCTTTTCTAGACACCCATGATAATATGCTAAATTGGTAATAAGTTAAAATTACCTTAGAACATTCACATCTCGTTTTTTATATTATGTGAGTTTAGTTTTTATATTATATGAAATTATTGTGAGTGGTTATGAATGAAGTAGAGAGAAATGTTACTGTTAATTTGTAAATTTAAAGAAGAGTAAAATGCTATTTTTGTCCCTAACGTTTCGTTGAATTTGCCATTTCAATTCAAAAATTATTTTTTTGCCATTTCAATCACTATAGTTTACCAAATGTTGTCATTTTCATCTACTCCACTAATTCCGTTAAATATTAGGATATTTTAGTGTTTTCCAATACCCTAATTATTTAGTTAAAACAGATTAACCAATTAATATTCAATTAAAACTAAAAAACACATGAAGTGACTCGTGAGACCGGTCGCTTCGATTTAAAATCTTTGATTAATTATAACAAATGTTGTTCGATTAAGATTTGTTGTGTGATTTCAATTAATCTTTACTTTTTGTTTGAACGTGTATTGTTGTTTGATTGAGATCTGCTGTTGTCATATTTTTTTATTGAGATATGTTATTGTCACATACAAACGTGACAATAGCATTGCTCAATCAAAGATCTCAGTCAAATAAAGCATGTCAACAACAAATCTCAATCCCACAACAGACCTCAATCAAATAACGGTACATGCTCCAACAAAACGTGAAGATTAATTGAAATCCTACGGCAGACCTTAATCGAACAACATTGGTTAGAGTTAATCGCTACTTTTAAATCAAAGCGTCTGTTCTCACTAGTCGATTCATGTGTTTTTAGTTTTTAATTGAATATTAATTGATTAATTTGTTTTAATTGGATAATTTGAGTGTTGAAAAAGACTAAAATGCCCTCATATTTAACGGAGTTTTACGGTGTTAGTGGAATGAATGAAAATGACAACATTTAGTGGAATGGATGAAAATGTTTTTAGCTCGTTAGCTAGGTAATGAGTTGATACTTGATTGTCTAATGGAAGTTCTCTGGAAAAAAAAAAAGATTTTAATCTTGACACGAGGTAAATATTAAAAACTATGAATTAATTAAAGAGTAAAAGTGCCGTTCAAAAAAAGTTGAAGAGTAAAAGTATATTAACGTGACACTAATCAATCGATCATAAAAACGTTTTTCAAAGATGGTAAAGAAAATCATAAAAATTATAAAAAAAAAAAAAAAACCTCAATCTCCTGTAAATTCTCACACCCAAAGGCACAAACGAACGACGGAGAAACCACCACGAAACACCACCATCCACCTAAACACCACAACCACCTTTAATCACTCAAATCAATCGTTAATCCACCGATTCACCACCACTCTCCGGCGACGACGGTAATCTCCGGCCACCACACCCCTTCAATTTCCCCACAAATCATCCCCTTCAATCGTCAATTCGAACATCAAAATGACGAAACCCCAATTCCTCCTCTGCCGATCGCTCGAAGAACGCCGTCAATTGCTGCACCAGCACTCATCGTCGAGGACCAATCGCGTGGCGGAGGTCATCGGCGGGACCACGGCGGAGGTCGCCGCCGTGTGCTGCTGCTTCCCCTGCGCGGTGGTTGATTTCACGGTGTTGACGATGTATAAGGTTCCGGCGGGGCTCTGTAGGAACGTTATGCGGCGGAGGAGGCGGCGGAGGTTGATGATGCAGCGCGGTGGCGGTGGTGGTGGAGATTGCTGCTTTGATGATGATGAGCTGTCGATGCATCCGGCGGCGGTCGCGGCGGCGGAGAGGTTTATGATACCGGAGGTGGATAAAGATGTGGTGGCGTTGGAGGATGAAATGTGGGAGAAGTTTTCTGAAAGTGGGTTCTGGCGAGGTCCTTCGGAGCAGGGATGATAGTTTTTTTTAACCAAGTACCGATAACGATACCGACCGAACATTAATGGTACTGATACCGGTATTCGTTTTAATGTTTTCGGTATCTGTATCATTCGGTTTTGGTAGTTTAATGGTACTGGTACTGATCGGTACCTGACAGACATAATCAATGGTATGTGGTTATGTTTTTACTCATTTTCGGTATTGGTATTTGGTACTGGTTTGGTACGGATATTTACCCTGCTTCGGTACAAAGGATTGATATTTACTGCTTGAACGTCCTCGTAATGAGGAAGATGGCAACAAGTAACCACCGTGGACTCTTAACCTATTTCCGATTGTATGAGATTCTGAAAACTAAAAAAGTATACTGGCTGTGAATACTATATCGCATTGGTGGGTTGAATTGTCTAACCTAAACACAATATGTATATTGATTTGTGTATCGCGTTTGCCGGTTGAATTATCTAACCTGAGCACATTTTTTGTATTGATTTGTTTGAAATGTGTTAATTTTAAACCAAATACGCTTTAAAGTTTAAATCATGTATGATGAAGATGCCATTTAAACGAAAACTCTATTTATCTAAACGCATAATGGTGGGTTATAGTCAAGTTTTAAGCCTTTTAAGGGATTAATTGGTTGTAATATATGGATTAAATTAATTTAAACTTCAAAGATTTTGTATTTTGAGTCTCGCCTTGCTTCTAGTAAAACTATGTGTGTGCATGTCGCTACGTAACGGCGAACGGCACATGCTGATATTTATAGGCCCAATTACGAGGATGTCCAAAGATAATCCATTAATGGGCTTTTATTTGAGACATTTTTTAGAATCTTATTTATTTTTTTAAAACTTGTAAAATTAACATTTTTTCGGATTATTGACTTATAATACGTAATATACTAATGTTCAAGTGTGATACTGTGATATAAGAAAGTAAAACATTTTACAAATTTAAAAGGATGTATATGAATTTTTGTTCTTTTTTTAAATAACTTTTAACATAAAATTTTTTATCCAAATATAAGACCTTTAGCATTAGAGTAAACTCATATTGTTTGGTTTCAAACAGAACCATCCAAACCGGTTCGGGTTACAAACCGGTTTGGCTCATTGAATACTCGAACTTTTCAAATAGGTTTGGACCAGTTTTAAAACCGTTTTTTTAACCAGCTTTTTTTATTTTGGAACCGGTTTTGACACCGGTTTGTGTAGTAGAGGGGTCAAACCGAGGGTGAACCGGCGGTTTGAACCGGTTCTAGGTCAAACCGGTTTAAGGCTAAACCATTGTCGGGTTTCAAACTGGTTTGGGAACCCGAACCGGTTTTTTAGCCCACCTCTAGTTGACGACTTGGATGGCTAAAAGAAAATACGACCCATATGTTTATTCTCATTGAAAGCATCAACAATAATTAGGATACTCTTAAAATCATCAGGATCTATTTAGTCTATTTAGTCGGATTACTCAAAAGAGTTAAACGGATTGACACGTTTAAAGTAACTGATGTACTAATCGATGCCAATGCCCTGATCAAAACTAAAGAGAGAGAGTGATCTTTTACATTTTAAACTAGCTAAGGTAGTAGTAACGTGTCGATCCAAAAGGAGTATGTAGTTGACTCTTTAAACACTTACCAAAACCTATTTCTACGGAATTTATAAGAAGTTTATACAGTAGATTTTTTTTTTGTTACTTCTAATAAACTTTTAACTTTATATCTAGGTAGTTTTTAACAAGTGAATTTAATACGTATCATAATTCTTAGACCATCTCCAATAGATGGTTTTCACATCCCAAAAACAACCATATGTACATTTATCAAGTTTTTTTTTTTACCGTTGGAGGGGGATGTTTTTGAGACACAAGTTCTTCCCCATGAACTATCAAAAATAAGTTGGTGTGGTACCCTATGTGTACAATATAAATAGAATATTAGAGAGAGAAAAAATAAATGGTTTAAAATAAAAAAGATGATGGTGATATGGTAATGTTTTTAAGTTTTGTTATTATAGGGATTTTTCAAGGTTTTAAAGATTTGGAATTTTTTGTTATATTATCTGACTAGGCATGTTTTTTATCGTTTTTAATGTTATCTGTTGATGATGCTCTTATTCTTTTATGTACACACTTCAAGAATGTATTGGATTATGTGTGGAGGCTAGATTGGTACAGGGTCGGTACATTTATAATCTAAATTAGTAGCATCAGATTAAAGGGGCAGGCGGTCCACCTCTAATATATTTTCTAACCCATTAATGTTTTCTTGAAGAATAAAATTTGTAACCCTAATATGTAATTATAAAAAAACATCTTGTACTTGTAGTTTCTTATCATGAGTGGTAAGAGACATAAACCAATAAGTACTTCCTGATTGGAGCAAATTAAACGTAGGTTACACCGACCAGATCACTATAAAACCTGGTGTCAGTCATGGGAAACAAATTATCCTCGATGGCATGGTCATGTGTCAGTCGTGGTTTCCGAGTTCTGGTCAAATGTTTGGGTTCGAGCGGTCAACCCTTAAACAAGATTCATTTAACCATGTAGTGATTCTCGCATCCTAAGTTTATCATGTCTCGTTTTTTACTTTCTTAACTATACCCACGATTATAATATTATTCCACCAACCCAACTTATTACATAGTACAAAAGTTATAAATTCACACATGAAAGTGATATAAAAAGCGAGCACATTAAATGCACATAGAGTTATGCCCAGAATAAAAACTTTCACAAACGTTAGTTATCTTATAAATTTATTTATATAGGAATGAAGATACAAATGATAAGGAAGTAAAGGTGGTAAAAAAGTAAAAACAAATGATACAAAAGAATGAATGTAATGTCACAATTACACCTTTTGCTTTCAAAAAACAAGGACCCACCATATTTGATGCCTCAATTGACTTTTCAAACACTTTGGAATCACATTAATACCATCTACAAGAAACTTCAAATTATGACTTAAAAATCCAAAATACTCGAAAATTTAGTCAATTATGCTAACGTTTCTATTTTATTTAGTATACTTTTAATTGAAATGTTTAAATTGTTATCCACCTTAATTGTTTCATAATCTTATATATTTTCATTTGTTTCATAACTACATAACATAGACAAACTAAAGATTAATAATTTAAACTATTATATATAGTTGTATAATAATTTACTGTTAATACATACCAGTGACACATAAATTCTATTTTTGTTGCTAATGAAAATCCCACTCGTGTAATCGTTACAAAATTTAACTTGATTTCCATTCAATTTCATTTATAGGAAATGTATATCTTTTTAATTGCACTCATAACCATCACTCTGAGCAAAATTAAATGTAAATCTAAAAAGATTATGTGAGTGTGATCAACCTATGTTCTCATAACCTGGTCACACTAGTAATTACCCCTTATAATTTTATAAATATGGTATGAATTAAAAAATTTTAAATACAAAATTAGATGATATATATAAAAGTAAAAAAGATTGTTGTTAAAAGAGCGAGTGGGTTACTTTTGGGAACAAAAGTGAAAATTGAAAATAATATTAGTAAGTTACTTTTTTTTTTGAACAGCTAGTTAATAGTTAGTATCATCAAGTTATTAATATTCACCAATGTAAAGGTTTGAACCTTGGATCTTCAAAAAAAACAAAGCCTCCCACCTTCCCCTTAAACACTAGGCCAAAAGATCATTGGTTATTAGTAAGTTACATGTATCAGTTATTATAAGCCATTGGGTTAATGTTGCATTATTAATCTACTTTGTGTAAAAAAAAAATAAAATTATACATCTATAGAATATAATAAAAGAATATTTTTTTTTTGCCACTTGTCATTCTCTTAAACAACCTTTTTGACACATGTCATTCATTTAGACATCATGAATTCATTTTCCCTCCAAAAAGTTATTATAGTAATTTAAACACTCAAACTAATTTATCTCTTTTAATAAAAATCAATTTTATTAATTGATATATATTTTTCTCTCTCATTTAGATTTTTTAAAATCAAGCTATGTTTTTAAAAATAAACTTTGTTAAGAAAATTAAAAATCATATCTTTTTATTAAAATAGAAAAAATAAAAAAAAACAAAATTTTTATATAATATAAAATTTTCTAAAATAGTAAATCTTTTTGAAACATAATATTTTAAATCGCTCCTTTTTTAAAAAAATTATAACCTTTTTGATACAAACCTGTTGTTTTAAAAATCATTATTTTTTATTCATATGCAATTATAATTATATTTTATCTTCAAACATAATTTTATAATTTATAAATTTTTATCACTAATTATTTAATATTTTATTTATTTAACACGTGTAATATACGTGATAATAACCTAATAACAAATAAAAGATTAAAAATGTTCTAAAAGAAAGTGGATGAATGGTATTGGAAAAATAAAAAGGTGAAGTTGTACTTCCATTTTCCATCTCTCCTCCACTCATCAAACCCTCTCCTAACGCTATCTTCCCTCCGTTTCTTTCATCAAACTTCCATGGTTTCTGCAACTCACGAGTCTTGATCCATCAACTCCAATTGGGTAATCATTAATTTCAATCTTTATTTCAAGAAAATCTTTTTAGGGTTCTTGATCACAATCTTTGGAACATTCTCCCTATTCCCATGGAGGTAATTTCATATTCCCATAGAAACTTTTGTTTGATCCATCTGCTATTTGGGGTTTTGAAAAATTTTGTTATACGATGTTATTTGATCGTGAAATAACTTTTTACATATGAAATCTTTAATCTTTGCTCTTTCTTTTCAAGGGTTTCTTGTTCTACGGTTTGTTTTTTTCAGATGGGTATGTGCTAATGTGCTATCTTTGTTGTGTGTGGTTGTTGCTATGAACTCTGCTGGTTAACTGGTGATTAATTAGGTTAAAATTGAAGTTTGGGGATCATTTTGTTCTGTGATTGTTGTTGGTCTTCTTGTGTTTAGTACACATTTATTGTGTAATCGAGTCTTTCTGTGATTCTATCATCATATAATGTTAATTTTGGTGTTAGTTTTTTTTTCTTTTTTTAATGTCTAATTCTGGTGTTTAGCATTCATTTATGGTCTAATTGGGTCTTCCTTTGATTCTATCATCATATAGTGTTAATTTTGGTGTTAGTTCTTCGTCTTTTTTAATGTCCAATTCTGGTGTTTAGCATTCATTTATGGTGTAGTTGAAACTTTCTTTGATTCTACCATCATATAATGTTAATTATGGTGTTAGTTCTTCATCTTTTTAATTCGAATTCGTGGATTTTGTGGCTATTTAGGTTCCGAAAATGGAAGATGGAAAGAATGAAAGTCATCTGACTTCACCTGCAGCTTTTGTTGAAGGAGGGATACAAGAAGCTTGTGAGGATTCTTGTAGCATTTGCCTTGAAGCTTTTTGTGATAGTGACCCCAAAACGGTAGTAATCGTGCTCTTTTTACGTATTTATCGTGTTCTTCATGATTAAATGCTGTTATGAACTTTTGATTCATGGTTATTGATGTAATTTGATCCATTTTAGGTCACTAGCTGCAAACATGAGTTCCATCTTCAATGCATTCTTGAATGGTACTATTCATTGTTTTTATAGAAAGTGAAATCGAAAATTTGTATGAAAATGTAACTCTTTTTGATAATATTCTCCATGATAGGTGTCAAAGAAGCTCTAATTGTCCTATGTGTTGGCAAGCAATTAGCTTAAAGGATCCATCCAGGCGAGCCATTTTTGTAATTAGTGACGGTTCATATTGAGTGTGTTTATCAGTGTGCTAATGTGTGTGTACTATTTGCAGTCAAGAGTTATTGGAGGCTGTAGAACAAGAGAGACGGGTCAGGTTTAACCCGACAAGAAATTCCACAATATTTCATCACCCGACTCTTGGTGATTTTGAACTCCAACATGTATGTCAATTATGTAAACTTTGAATGTTGACATTTATTCCACAACAAAGCTTTGACTTTGACTTTTCATTTCAGTTGCCAGTTGGCATTAATGGCAGTGAGCTTGAGGACCGAATCATTCAACATCTGGTTGCTGCAGCTGCCATGGGGAGGACCCACCACATGGGTCGAAGGGAAGGTTCAAGGAACCGTGTGTCGATGGGTCACAATCGTCCACAGTTCGTGGTGTTTTCTGCTAACCCTAATGGACCTTCAGGTGCCACTGTGTCGGTTTCTGGTGGTCCGGTTCAAGAGCAAGCTGAACCAGTTACTGAACCTGCTGCGGTTGACTCTGCTAGGGCATCTGCCTTGTTTACCGCTGGTGGAGGTGGCACGGTTCAACATTTGACCACATCTGGAATGGTGAACGGGTCAAATAGTCAACATCAGACCTCAGTTATTCATAGGTATTCATGATTTGTTCAGTTATTTTTGTGGGTATCTATGTGCTAGTTGTTTGTTTATTGTTATACAGGCTTTAGATTTCAAACGTTACTGAAGATATGTTTAAGTGATTCTTTATTTGTCATCAATCTAACCAATAAACAAGCAAAATAACACAATTACTTTAACCTTGGCTCACTGATATTGATGGAACCTTACAACCATTAAGTTTTTCTGTATAAAGGTCAGATAAAATGATAAAAGTTTCAAATTTTCGGTCTGAACCTGAAGTATTGTGAGTGGACAATCTGAATGACTAAAGGTTACCTTATTAACGTTCTGTATGATTTCATTTTTAATAACCCATGACTATAAGTGTTCTGAATCGAAAGAATTATAATCTTTAGATCAAAATGTTTGATGAAACATTATAAACATTAATATCCATACTCAACATAATGGTTTGGTTAATATCTTAGCCTTCTATTTCCCTTTCATTGTATCGTTAAACACTTAAACAATAAGTGAAATTACCATTTTAACCTTCTATGATTATGTTTGATTATTGAACATTAAAAAATGTTATTATTTTAATGGCGTATATGACAGAAGCTCGAGCGGTCTTGCGCCCCTGCCCGATCAAGATGGAGCAGGGCCATCAGAAATGCAAGCAGGTTCAGATACATGGAAATCAAGATTTAGTGCTTTTTCAACAAGGTATTTCCTTAAGCCATTTTATATGCATCTATTTCTTAATTCTTAAATAAGTTTATCTATCTATCTATGTTTATTTATTGTTTGAAGATATAAAGAATCACTGTCAAAGAGTACAAGAGGATGGAAAGATAAACTTTTTAACAAAAGTCCATCTATATCAAATATTGGTTCAGAAGTAAGGAGAGAAGTTAATGCTGGAATCGATATCATCTCTCGCATGACTGAACGCCTTGATGTGAGAGAAAACAATAGACAAAACCATAATCAAGATGATGATGATGGCCATGATAATGATCATCCACATCATCATGATCATGATTCTTCATCTAGTAATTTAGCTGAACACATTTCAGATACAAGAGAGAGTACTCATAATCATGTTGAGACGGCTGGTGTTAGTGGTTCAAACTAGTGTCTTGCTAAAGTTTGAGCCAAAAGATCTTTTAATGGCACTTGCCTTCAAAGGTGAATTATGTTTTCTGTTATGCCTTTGACTATCTGTCAGATGGTCAAACATAAGTTCTTATGTTTGTGATTCTTCATCCTCTGATGCAGAAAACCTCTGGTTTTGTTTCATGGGGTGCCTAAATTTGTGTTTTGGAACTGATTATCGCGCTTTATTTCAAAATAATCAATTTTTAGTGTACATCTTGAGATTATTTCTGACTTTTGTCATGTTAATTAATATTCGCATCTACGAAGAAGAATGCTCTAGCAGTTATATACTTAGAATTCATAAAAGAGGTTTAGGAAACCACAAAAGAACATGCTACTGACATCTATAAATTCTAAGGTTATGCGTGTAGAAATGTTCAATTTCAAAATTTAACAGCAACATGACATCTTTAAATTCAGTAAACAAACCGATCCATTTTTTGAAGTAAATTCACCGCACAGAAAGCTTAAAAACTTCAAAACATAGTCACATGTGTCAACCTCCAGCCACGATGTTGACAGGTTTCGTATCCTGATTGGCTGAACTCGAACCGAACCCACTTTCCTACACCGTATTGCCTTCTAAGCAACCTTCCGCTTCATCAGAACCAACAACCGGGGCTTGGCTTTTGTGCACCGGTTCATTATTTACTTTCTCACCTTTGGCTTCTGCTTTCAAGACCTTTTCTTTTGACTTACTGGCTTTGACTCCTGAACTTTTGGTCAAAGATTTTCTGTTGGGCTGCTTGAAAGCAGTAGTGTGCTTGTCACGGCTCGTGGGGTTGAGCCTAGGTGACATGGTTTGGTCTCTAACGGACCGTGGGCTATCAGCAATCTCTGTATGTTCCAAAGACTTGGTCACTGCACCCACAGAGCTTTTGTTTCTTCCCAGCTTAGGCGATATGGCCCGTGTGGTTGGTACCTATAAATTCACACAACGTATGATCAAAGGGAGCGTCTGGATGCGTGTTTTGAGTGTTTTAATCGCATGTTGAGCGTTTTGACCAATTCTGATTAAGTTTGCAAACATTAAGATTTAAGAACTGATTATTATAGAAAGATACCTTCTTGAGTTGAGGTTTACGAGGGGGTTCTTTGTAGAAATTTGGCAGTGGTGTAGCTTTAAATGTTAAACTTTTCCTCAATTTCTTCATCTCCTCTTCCTGATTCTCCTGCATTTTCACAATTTAAAACATAAAGTTTAGCTTTTGATTGATAATAATTTTATTAACTAAAGAGTTCAAGAACAATACCTTTGATTTTGCTTGCATATTAGTCTTTTCTACTTCTTTTGCATGAATCTTCTCCTCTACCTTGGAATAAAACTAGTGAATCAAGATAAAACATAAGTTATTGTTACTCATTTTCATTTCAAGAAAGTAATGAAGCATAACAAGAAATACATATGTTTCATAAAGTGATAAAGATTCACCTGCTTTCGCCTTTCAGCACGTTCATCCAACCTGAAGGAAAAACCAGAAGAATTGTGCCTACGCCGGCCTCCAGGGGTGTGGGTCGCTTTTCTAATCAAGTCAAACAATGAAAAACGAAATTCAATCACAAGTCAAACAACAAATCATAGTATATCAGTATGATGAACTTTAAGTTAAGAACACTACGGTGAAGCAGTTGAACTGGCGCCATCTTCTTCTTTACCAGGGAGAGCGGTTTTAATAGCTTTTAAACCACTGACAGTTCTATCAGCCGTGGATGATCGAGAAGACGCTGATGTAGACGATGTAGGTTCCACAATTCGCGATCTGGGGGGATCAGGGGTTCGGGTTTTTGCAGGGAAAGATAGACTTTGAGACAAAATAGGTCTTGGCGTTCGACCGAATGTGCCTGTGCTAGGGCTGTTTTTAGCCAATTTACCCTTCTTTAAATTATGTGATTTAGGCTTATCAACATTCTTAGATGAATGATTCACTTGTCTTCTTGATGATTCAATATCTTCATTAGCAGGAAGAACATCGGTTTCAGATCCTAACGAAACACCATTTCCAGACTCCATTCCTATACAAAATTGCAGTTTTCAGTAGCAATCGAATAAACAAACACAATATTTCTATTAATTTCTAAATAAACACGAGTGTGTGTCAAATTTATGCTCCAGATGATCCAAACAGTGACTTCCAGATCATACATGACATGATTTGTCCAACAAGTAACGAAGAAGATTAAACAATAGACTAGGGTTTCTAGATTGAAATCGAAGAATGAACACTGGTTATTCGTTAATAACACACGGAAGAAACTGTAATTCTAATCGATACAAGTAAATACAAGCAGATAAACCTTCAAATGATCAAATCGTTACAAAGATTCAACAAAATTGACAACCAAAAACGTAATAAACTACATCAAATCCTCAAACCGAAAGTCAAAACCGTCAAACGAATGAACAAATCAAACAATTATCATATGACGATTAACAGTAAGATAAGACGAAAGGATCAAAGTACCTCAATTGAAGATTCAACTGAAGTGGTGAGAGAATGATCTGCAGCAGCAGAAGAATTGTGCAATGAAATTCAAATATTATAGAGTTGGTTTGCAGGGGTGATGACTCGATCATGGGTGAGTGACGCCAACGTGGCACAACGGAGCAATGTGATTGGTCCCACGTCTTGGACCCTAGGACCCAGCAGCACCGTAGGATCGAGCTGTGGTAACATGGGCCGTGTTTTGTTGTGTGAATCAACGGCTGACAATTGACGGTTATGATGGAATATTGACAGTTGGTTTACCAAGTGTTTATGTTATTCATAATATTATATTCATGGCCGCTTTGCCGGATTTTTTTTGGTACAATAATATAATTAACAATTTAGCGTGTCGTACATGCTGTTTTTTTTTATTATAATTAATTTTGATTTGATGTTGGTTTGAAGAAGTTTAAGAAGAAGAAGAAGATGTTAGAGAGTTCGATTCATTATTCCATTAATGGCTATTTTTTTAATGTAAAACCGAATTTTTTTTAAAAAATTTTGTACATATCATTAACACTTAAATATAGATAACATGTTCAAAAATGTTTGGAATTGTACAAACACGCAAACCGAGCGAAACCAGTCGCTGTGGCCGAGTTAGGAGTGACCTAGTTCGGTTAATAGTTTTAAAATCCAGATTTTACGGTCTGGGTTGCGAATTACGGTTCAGAAATAGCTGTGTAAACTGAACAGGTCCAACTATTAATAGGTTAAAAAAAAATAAAAATAAGTACTTTTAATTTATATAATTTTAATAGAAACATAAAAATAAAATATGTATAAGAACAATTACACAACGTATAATTCTTTTGAGTTATAACACCTAAAGATTGGTAATTTAATTGATTTCAAGCTCTTAAATTTTTTTCCCACTATTTCTTTCCTAAACCCTTTAATAATTAAAAGGTAAAATGTTTGGTCTTCTTAAACTTGCTATTTTGCCAAACATTCGAAGAATTAATGGGACAGTTCCATGCTACAAAAAGGCCCAAACTTATAAATCGTCAAAACTTAACTGTTTAGGCTGGTTTGGTTAGTCCGGCCAACCAAGCTTGTTCAGTTTAGTTTATTCAAAAATCATAGTTGCCTCTTCATCCTGAAACTCGGTCAAATGCGGCCAAATCAGGTCTCTGAATATCCCTAAATTCAATACCATGTATTGGTTTTAGGTACTTAACCTTTTCTAACTTCCTTAACATTTTATTATCGGATTATGGTCTTTTTTCGCCATTTGTAAAGAAAAGAAAGTATGTACATCAACTAAAATCAGACATCTACTTGTTAAATTGCGAGTTTTTAACTTTTAGATTAGACAAACAATGAGAAAGAATGATATCAACAAACTGACACCGGTTCCCTTAACCCGACACCAAAATCATCCTTAAATTGCTTCTTTGTCAACGTCGCGCTTCCATTGTGCATCATTGCTACAAACTCGATGTAATCAATACGACCATCCTGCAAGTCAACAATACACACGAATTCAATACAAAAAGTCTTGATCCTTTTACACAAAATGAATATTGGATCATATAAATGATATATTGGTGATGAAAACATACATTGTTCTGATCAGCTTCTTTTATGATTTCATCTAAATGAAATTCATTTACTCCAAATTCTTTGCAGGCTTGTTGGAGTTCATCAAGGGTGATATAACCACTTCCATCTTTATCAAAGTATGAAAAAGCAGCATACAAATAATCTTCCTTATCAACTTGATTCATATGTAAAGTTGCAGCTATAAATTCTTCATAGTCGATAGTACCATTATTATCGATGTCCGCCTGCATTTTCATTTTCAAACAATAAAAAACCAATAATATGCAGCAAAAAAATAATAATAAATCAATAAACTTACAGATTGCATCAGATCATAAATCTCAGACTCCTTAAGATTAGAACCAAAACGCTGTAGTCCAGCCTTAAGTTCTTCAAAAGTGATGTAACCACTGTTGTCTGTATCTATAATCTTGAACATCTGTTTTAAGCCAGCGATTTCTTCTTCTGAGAGTTTTGATGCGATGACCTGTGAAGAATATGAGACGGGTTAAGGGTAAAGTTGACATTTGCAGTGAGATAGAGAGGTTACTGGTTTATTTTCTTAAAAATATTTACCCTAAGAGCCATTTTCTTGAGTTTGTTCATGGCAGAAAACTGAGTTAGCCGACTCAAGACTGCAGAATCAAGAGGTCTGTCTGGAGCAACGCCATCTTCATTAACCCAAGGGTGGCCTACGATGAAGAAAACAAGAATTAGAAATACGATACCAACTTGAATAAACTAAAGTTAAGGGGTGTTATTATGTAGATAGAATATTCAATCAGTTAAATCAACTATAACAAAAAGGGTGTCAGGGTATCGCGTTTGGATGTGCTTTTGCTGCTTGAAGTTGTGAAAATCATAATCAGTTGTTTAAATGTCTGAAAAATTCTAGTTATTTGAACTTACATGTACAACCACCCAATGTAATAAATGATCAGAATCATTCTTGTTGCGACTACTCTAAAACTGTATATCCAAAACTAATTATAAGCGATTATATGTGACTTGAAAACTCAATTATCAGATAATCACTTTCAAAACACAATTCCAAACACCACCGAAATTGCATAAAAAATCAATGAAAAAAGGAAAAGTTTGGACTTACAAAGAACTTCATGAGCTGTTATCCGCTTTCTAGGGTCTCTAATAAGCATTTTCCTAACCAAATCTTTTGCACTTTCGGAGATACTAGGCCATGGATCCGAGGAGAAGTCAAGTTTGCCCCTCAAAACCTCTTCAAATATTTCGTTCTCAGATTCTGTAATCAAAATTAAGATTGTAAATCGTGATGACTCATAAGATACAATCTCTACCGATTTTTTTTTAATTTTTTAGACTTACCTCCCCAAAATGGAGGCACTCCACAAAGAAGAATGTAAAGAATCACACCAGCACTCCATATATCTGCTTCTGGACCATAACTTTTTAACAAAACTTCAGGTGCCACATAGTAAGGACTTCCAACCACATCGGTAAAAGTTTCCCCTGAAATTTATACCAAATTTATCAATTCAACTGCAAATAAGAAGTCACACAAACACACACATATACATATGGTATTAAAAAGGTACCTGGTTTAAAGAAAACTGATAGCCCAAAATCTATAGTTTTAAGAGGTGAATCTTCATCTTCATCAACAAAGAGAAAGTTCTCAGGTTTAAGATCCCGATGCATAACTCCTAAAGAATGACAAGCTTCAATAACACCAGCAATTGTTCTAACAAGATCAGCTGCTTGTCTTTCTGAATAATGGCCTCTTTTGGTAATTCGATCAAACAGTTCACCTCCAGCACATAGTTCCATGACCAAATGAACTGCAACAGAATCTTCATACGCCCCTTTAATCGAAACCACGTTAGGGTGTCCAGATAAATGATGCATGATTTCAATCTCCCTCCTAACATCCTCCACATCTTCTTCAGTGAGCAATTTCCTTTTAGCGATTGATTTGCAGGCGAATTCTTTCCCTGTGGTCTTCTCTATGCAAATAAAAGTTGTGCCGAACTGACCATGACCTAATTTCGGACCCAAGTTATAGTACTCTTTCAAATGCCCAGTTTTGGTTTTCAACACCGAATCAGCCTGCAACCCTGCACTCAACATTCTCTTCACATTATACGGCTTCTTAACATTAGATGCCACCTTTTGTTGTGATGATTTGCTTTGTTGCTCCAAGATCACAACTTTTTCAGACTGTTTAACGCCTTGGTTCGTTTCTAGATCAGGCACCACACGCTGAGATGATTTAGTGTCGCTTTTTGATATGATCACCAACCGTGGAGGTGCTTTTTGAACAGAGACAGATGATATAGGATCTCTGTCTATCGATGGTGGTTGTTTGCTAAGCTCGTCGTTCTTGTAATACATCAAATCTGGCGACCGAGACCACCAGTATGAATGTGACACTAACCGAAAGAATCCATCTTTCGAGTAACAGGGTCCTACACATACATTTCCCATCTAACTCAATCCAATCTTACTAACAACAAAGAAATATTCAACAATACAAGACTAATTACAACAAGAATTCATGTACAACACCCACTTCCCCTTTCACCACAGGAAGTAGTTCTTTTAGAGAATTAAACAAACACTTGGTGTGCAAACAACAAGAAACAAAGAAACCCCTCAATACAAATACCCTTTTCTCACCAAAACACAAGAAAAACAGCAAATTGAGCAAATTTAACTTGACCCAGTACCCAAAAGCAGATTTTGATGTTGATACAATGTAAATTTATAGAAAACAATGTGAAGATTCGTGGGAATGATCGAAAAATTGTATGTTACTATGGGTTTACCAGGTCTTTTTGAAAAAACCCTTGGGAATCTGTGTTTGAATGTTTCTCCAATTGCATGTTTATATATATGCGTGTGTATAGATTAAATAATGGCTGATAGCGAGTGAGAACGCTGAAATTGACGAGGGAAAGTGACAGGTTTTTCAGTTGGGGATTTTTCATACGCGTTAGGCGCACACACACATTACACATATGTTCAAATGCTATCATTGATTTTGTAATTAAAAGTGACCGTTTGATTCTAAATGTTTAATAGTAGTGATATATATTTTTACCCGAAGTTTTTCGATATTTCATTGTAGTTACTTTATTCTTTTGGTTTTTCTAAAACCTTTGGATGTTTTTGTATTGTGTAAAGGTTTGTTAATGTTAAGTTTGTTTTATTTTATGTTCTTTGTTTATTTTTTATTTGTATAATTAAGAGAATCAAATGAAACCTATATGAATATTGGTTACTATAGAGTGAATACTTTGTTTTCTAATTTGACTTGCATTGAAAAATCACGAATTTTAGCTATTATTTGGTATTTTTTTTACAATTACTTTCTACTTCAAGTTAATTTGAAAAAATAATCAATAAATAGTATGTAAGATTTATATATGTTTCACTTTATTCACTTGATTTAAAAAAAAAATAATAATATTGTATCGAAAATTATATAAGATTACGATACCTTATAAAATTTGAGTAACTCTGGGGCAACAAAAAAAGCTTTAACTAATTTCATAAAACATTTTAAAACATGGTTACTATTACATTTATTAAATATGTGTGTGAACTTATCTCTAATTTATTTAATTTAATCTTTAATTAATAATCATATTTACATTTAAAATTTGTTAAAACTGAAATTTTAATTACCTTATGTAGTTATAGGTTTCTGAAAACACAAACCTTTATCTATGAGGGTGAACTTATCGTAGTGAAACAATAAAATTATAGAACAATATTAATAAATAAATTTGATCATAATTTATTTTTTGGGGGGTAAATTTTTTCAAGCTGTGATTTTTTTTAATTTTTATGCAACTCTATTAACGACAAAAATGAAAAAGGAGATGACTTTATCCACCTGCCTTCATCTTCCAATTCATTTGCGTAGAAGATTAAACAAAATAATTAGTCTGGTCTCGTATATAATGATTACTCCAAGTTAAATATTAATAAGAGTTAATTACAAGGATAGTATATATGAAAATGCCATATTATGGTTTTGATCTAAAATTTGCAAACTATTTTATACTATTCATTCAATAACATTTCAGGCATTAAAAATTCTACTAAGAAAAAGTACAGGCTAGTAACTGTAAAATAATCATTTTATAAAATCTTAACAGACTTTATGATACCAGTTCGTGAAACGAAAAATAAAAATAAAAAAATTAAAAACCTTCCGATCAAATAATATGTAGAGAAGCTATGTATATTTTTGAAATCATAAAACAAAAACCGTAGTATGCGATTAACCCTATTAATAATTTCAAGTTATAATTGTAGATAGAAAAAACTAAACTGAAAAACTGTTTAAGCTATTAATTATTATTTATAATTGTGGGTAATTCCATATCTTATCTTAATCTTATCTTAATAAATATAAAATGAAAAGATGGTTGACTTACAAAGTGGAGGAGCACTAGCACAATCTACGCGTTTGACAAACGGCTGCAATAGCGGATTAGAAACGAATAAGAATCAAGACAAACACTGAAACACTTTGTGGATATATTATAATCCACAACTAGTAATTATATAATTAATATTTTAAACCTTAATTAAGTTTTACAAAATAATAACAAAGATATATGTACGTGTTTGATGTCTTGCTAAATCAGTCGCCGGCGGCCGGCCGGCCGTTGCCGGTGACAGCCAATATTTTGTATTTGCGATAATGGGTTGGATTTTAAAAACATTAACAGATTCACATGTTTTAAGTTGTATATTCATATAAGTTTGTGTTTATCAATAATAATCTTGTTATGGTAGTTGATTTGGATTTTTGCAGCAAAAGGTATAAGATTAATAAATAACTAAGGCTACAAACAACACATATCTACTTTAATTATTACGGCTATAGTCATATTTTACACGATATGATCATGATGCATATATATCCTATTTTAATCTTATCAACACCGGTTAACTATCAAACTGTACAGATTCTACTCTCGTGTATCACCAGGGCCGGTCCTGAGAATTTTAATGCCCTGGACGAGCTGAAAAAATCTGACCCTAACGAATTTAATTATATAAACTAATTTTTTTGAACAAAAACAAACGTTTTAGAAATAAAGATAACTAAATCATTGTATTACAATAACATAGAGTAATAGTTCACCGATAACTCGTGAGCTTTAGGTATTATAATAAAAATAATAAAATCATGTATTTTTTGTGCTGCTCAATTGACCATCTAAACAATTAAACTAGTAATAATAAACCACGACCCATGAGATTTAAATATTTTGTTTTCTAAAAAAAGGGCTTTTAGTTGAGTAATTTGATTAATAAAATGGGACCAAAAAATTAAATTGGGTATAAAATATAATTGGGTTAAGTTTTTGATTGTAATATAATTTATAACTATTTTTTTATAAAAATATATATATAATATAAAAAACAAATTTAAAAAATTGTGTGCCCCCTGAGCGAGTGGGCCCTGGACGGGTGTCCATCTCACCCCTCCTCAGGGCCGCTAGTGTGTATCACCCTTTTTTGTGTGTTTTGTTTTTCTGACAACATCCAGGTGCTTCTGATAAAATTAAATACATACGCGAAAAAGACTCGCAAATTGCGAAAAATATTTGTGTGCATGAAATTTAGACACATTTAAACACACAAAATTTATGATTTTTTGTCGATGACGGCAATCCAAATACATCGAGTATGTTTAGAATAAAAAGACCAATCACTATTCTTAGTTGGTTCAGAAAATCAATAATACCATTGGTATTGTACAAAATCATCAATTATTGGAAGTATTACTTGTGCCGCTTTATGATCACAATTTATGACTACCGATGAAAATTCTTGTATTTGTAAAAAGAATTTAAGTATCTCTGACTTTTTGAGGATTAGAGCCTCTTAATGCCTTTACATCTGCATTAAAACGCAAATAGCAAAGAAACTTGGGAACGGTGGCCAAAGTTTGTCTTAAACTGCTTAACAGCTCATCTACATCAACATTCATTTCTTTGTTGTAGTTCTTGTTCTATCTTTCCATATGATGCGTGTTCTAATACGGGTTACAGTTTTTTTTAACGTTTTTAACCATATTATCATACGAAAAGAGCAAAGGGCATAGACGGTGGGGAATGACGATTGAAAGTTGTATTTGCACTTTTCTAACATTTGTTGGTGTTCATGTATCCTCCCTTTGGCTAGGTTGACAACGTCTAGACTTTGTTTTCACCTTATTGACTTATCTATTGCTGTCAACATAACAATGGTAGCACTCGTGCTTGTTTGTAATGCCTTTTAATCTGCTAGAGAGTTGTGTTGAAAGACAAGGCCATAAGTAATAAGTTTATTATGAAGTTTTACTTTGTCAAATAGGATTGTACAAATACATAGTATAATGCTTACTTTAAGTCTTCTATCTCCAATACCTCTTTCACCTATTGTGCTCCAAAGGTCACATCACTTTGCTAACAGTGTCACCGGATTAAGAAAACAATAAAAGCTTCTAGACGCTATCAATCCAACATATGTCTTCAACCACTCGTTTAACATAAAATGCTGATGGTATCTACTCTAAAAACTAATAAAGCAAGTGGTGTAACTACAACATAGATTGTAATAAAAATGATATGTTAAACTCAAAAGTTCTCATGCCTTCAAAGTCATTTAAGTATTATGTATCGTAGTTAACAATCTATTACATACATCAGCTATATAGTTCACGACCTTGAACAATGAGTTATCTTTATTTAACTTCGATACTTGAACATCATCTCGAATACACATACAATTATTATTTTACGTATATACTATTAATAAAGGTTAGGTTGTTCAACATAAATGAAGTAAAACCTTTTTCTTTATAATTTCAAGTAGGACACTAGATCCATGTGGAATATAGGTGAGAAATCACTAGTCTTGTACAATAAAAAGGATTATGAATCACGTCTGACCACACAAACGTTGACTCATACCTTTGACTTTGACCTGTAAAACATTTCTCCACTCAAAAGCTCCCACTCAAACAGTCAAACGCTATAACCCTCTTTTTCCCTCTAAACCAAAAGTCTATAATCTATATCCTCAGCAAGAAAAGAGTTAAAGAGACACTGCAATTAAACCTTCCAACATATGTATTTCATATTAGGTACATAACTATGAGCTTATTCCATAATCCATCTAATAAGCATGGTTCATGACGTCAAACATCTCTAGCCAAGCCTGAAAGGTCAACGTGACCATCAGGAATCTCTGGTTCGACCACCTTGGAACGTGAAGGCTCGATGGGCACACCCCTTCTATAAGAAGATTTTGAGTCTCCATCATAAAAACTAGGAGACCTGACTGTGGATTTGGAATCTCCATCGTATAAATGAGGAGACCCAAACATACCAAAAACCCCTTTCGTCATTTCTTCAGCAGCCTCAAAGAAACGGTCCATGTTGCCAAACAAATCGCGTTCGATTGCTTCCATATCGCTTCGTAGTCCGGGGAAATCAAACGGTGTGGTTTCAGATGATTGCATTGGGAAAGAACCTTTTGTCATCTGTTCTGTTACGTCTTCTTCTGTGTATTCCTTGTTAGATTGCACCACCTCAGATGGCCTGAACAGATAGAAATAGCCACAACCAAAGAATTATTAACAATTTGGATATAAAGTCAAGTAAACCTGTGTTAAACTTGAAAATTGATAAAACAATGCGTACAGAAGCTTGATAACTTCTGTTGAATGTCATGACATATAGGTTAACTTGCTATGAAATTCGTAGCGTTATAACTTCTTCCTTAGACTATAACACTACAAGATCATACCAATCCAGATGAACCTCAACTTGCTAACGACGTACCATCTAGACCCATCCAGATGAACCTCAACTCCCTGTCGTGACCGGCATAAGATGGACCTCAACCCATTAACCAGACGAGTCAAACGAAACGACAACAATCCAGATCAAGAGCAAATGACACCACACATGCATTAAAGACCAGGTTCAAATGACACTACACCCATGCTTCTAATGTATGATGTGTCCTGACACAGGCACACCTTGCAAAAGGGGACTACAGTTACTGTTTGTATCTTACCCCGACTCATCCATCGCAGTCGGAACAACTCAATGTACTAGCCACAGTATGAACCAGACTATAAATATGAACAGCAGCATGACAGGTATCAACAACAACCACGTTGTTGCAACAAATGCATATAACCATTCGTAGAAGCCGGAGAAATTGTGCGAGAATTCTGTATTAAGCTAGCGGTTATCAGTGTGTTCTCTATTCCTTTGTCTAGCTTATTATTCATTGCCTAACCATGATTACATCATCAACTAAACCTAATGTCATGGCTCTAATGATTAGCACACCCCTTCGTTTTCTCAGCATCGACTACACCTAATGTCATGGCTCCAATCAATCATTTGCAAGTTTAAAAGACCTAAATTAACAGCAGAATGTAGACAAATCAAAACCCTAGCAACCAAAGTCACGAATCCAACTATCAAACCCTAAGATTTCTTATTCACCGACCCAAAACATCAAATCAAGCGTCAGATTCAATTTTTCACCAAAATCAGAAAACGGAATCGAAAACAGAATTAAGAATATCACCTTCCAACGCAGTCCTTAAGAATTTGCTCAGTTTTCTCGCACTTTTTGATGAATTTGCCGGGCTCCACCTCCTCTGTTCTGCACTGGGAGGATATAATCTTCCTCGTGGAACATCGAGGTTCAGATCTAGGGTTCACACTTTGAAATTCGTCGATTTCGCCGGAGCTCCGATCACCGTCGCCGTCGTTCCACCGCCAACCCATGGTTTCTTCTTCTCCTTTTGCTTCTCGCACAATCTAGAAACGTCTGTTTAATTGTTTATATCAGAGGCGGTTACTTTCTCATCAAGAATATAGTTTTTGAAAGTTGTAATAGGCCCTCTAAGTTTTTTGTGTTGTCATATCAAATCTTCAACTTTGTTTTTGTTGAAGTAAAATTTGATGTGTTGTGTTGGTGTTCTAACTTTGTTCCAGCAACTTGTTGGTTAAAAGTTTGCCTTTTTATAGCATATGTTGTTTGATTGTTAAAAAATAGAAAAAAAAAAAAAAAACAACAACAACCTCAAACAGTCAAAATAATACAAACTTAGGTTTTGTCTTAGTTAAAAATACCAAGTAGAACAAGCTTAGCTCAAACTACTAGCGGCTTAAGCCCGAGTCAATGCTGATTCGGCTTGCCTCGACTCGAGTCCACTCACTCTTATATAAAATCCTATTGGAAGGAACAATCTTGAAAATAAAATATTCACAAGTTTCATTTACAAACTTTATATCATGTTCATATTGACCCCTACCAGTCAATAAACAAAACCTCTCCCCATAAACCTCCTCATAATGTATCATATATTCACATCTAACAGAATAAAACATACAAGTACAACTTCTGAAAACAGTAATCTAGAATCCTTTCACAATTCTAAGTATAAAACGCGAAGAACAGACCGTAAATTGAACTGTATTAATCGCTGTATAAGTTAAAAACAGCAATCTTTCATGAGTTTAGCTGTCCAGAGGTAAAGTGAAGACAGCAAAATCTTGGTTTTTTGATCTTTTTTTGAGTCAAACTACTTTCATCTTCAATCTTGACCTCTCCATTAATATTAATATTATCTGCTAAACCCACTTCATTAACTTTGTGCCTGAGATGAAAATTACATGAAAACGTTGGGTGACCCGTCTGAAGCTGTTTAAAACCAGACCCACAATCTGAAAATGAGAAATTTTCAAACTTGTTTAAAAATTTAGTATATGTACCTGGAGCTATGACTTGAAAAAGTGTTCCTTGATTCTTGTGTGTTCCTCGCTGTTAACTCGTTTGCAAAATGTTTATGATCGTTTGATTTAGTGTCTTCAAGATCAGTAAACATGTTGTTAACGAGTCGTGAGAGAGATAAGGATCGATGATCATATCTAAATTCCCTAAAGGCAGAAATAATTTTTTCCAGTGTTCCCAGAGCTTGCTTCACTTCAGGACTTATAATTATTTCCTTTTTACCATCCATAAATACTTCGTTGCTAATATTATTATCATCATCATTATCTTCTTTGTGTGATATCACCATCTCTTCGACTTCCTCTATTTCACTAACTGGGCACTGATCTTTCACTTCTTCTTTTGTGGGACAATGCTCTTCAGGTTGACCAATGTTGACTGTTTCTTGTTTCAAGACTCCGTCAACAATCTTGATTTCTTTATGTTCCAAAACCCTGTCAACAATCTTGATTTCTTTTTGTTCCAAAACACCGTTTGATGAATTATTTTCAGAGTAAAATGCTTCACGAATTTGACAATAAAATGGCTCCTTTAAAACTTTGCTGAAATCTTCATCGCCTTTGGTTACAGAGGCCACTTTCTGTTGTAAAAGGTACAATTAGCATGGAGGAAGTGCACTTTGAACTTTGAGGTCAAACCGGATTGTTTATAAATAAAAAATAGATGCATGCTTTTTTCAAACGCATAACACTAACATCGCTCAAGTTGTACTTATTTTTTAGTTCTTTTGGTTACCAAATCACTACAAGAAAAAGCTCCAAAAATAGCATCAAATTTGAGATTCAAAAAACACATTTGACCTAAAAAGTCAAGATATTATGAGTGTATTTGAAACTACACCTTTTTATAAAGCTTGAAGCCGCTACCTATTATCTGCCTCGAAACAAAGTTGATAACTGCAGGTGGAACAAAATCAAGTTTTATATCCATGTTCGCGATTGTCCTGCAATTATTGGAATTTTCTTAATTTGTTTAAAAGTTCTTTAATCAAATTGCCACAAAAAGAAAATGGTAAAATCAAAAATAAAAACTAGCAAAAAAGCATGAAAATGATAATAAAACTAATCTTATACCGGAAGTAGCTTCGATTGGCACTCACTTTCTGCAAAGCAAGGCCTCCAATAACATCTATCCTTGTCACATTTTCTACATCAGGTATGCCATCTCTCGTGAATCCATGAGTGTTTATATCGATGTTCTCTGTTTCAGGAATCTGAAGTGCAGTTTAGCCATTTTCACAAATAACTAATCAAACTATATGTCTACTTACTAAATCTTGAAAAGATTAAAATTGCACAATAAGAAATTAGTAGAAAATTTAGGGTTTTAAATATAGAGTTATTACCGAGTTCAAAAGGACTATAATGAGACCATCTTGGAGGTATTCAAGAGTAACAAAATGGACTAGTGCCTCTCTTGTTGATAGTGGCCATGAAAGCTTCATCCTTTCTTCCACATATGTAGAACTTTTGATATCAATATCCACAAATAATAATGCAATGCACAATTGTAATGATTGGTTTAATCGTTCATGTAATTTAACAAACCTTACTAATGATATTTGTTCACCCATTCGGACCTTTTTCACGCATTCTGAATAGATAACCTTAAATGTTGGGATATTAAACTGAGGCCACCTAACAACAATTCACAATCATAGTAAGGGTAAAGCAAAAAATTTATCAAATCATAAATTAAACCATAAAAGGAGTTTATCCTGTGATTTCTATCTAACAGAGTACATATGCCAAGATACGTAGGGAGGGTAGGTTGGGTAATGGGTCAATCTAGGTTCGATTTGAAACGGATCAGTATATGTATGGTTCAATACGGGACGGGGTTGGGTGACTGGAAAAACTTTATCGTCCATTTTGAAACTCTTTTATGACTTTGTGTGACTTTTAACCAATTTGACCCGTTCGACCCATTGGCATATTTCCCCTCAGCTCAACTTTTTTATTTGCCTCGTTTGAGATAAAAAATTAGAAACGCAACCCAAATCCGCCGACTTATTGGTAAACAGGACCAAATTGCTACCTTTATAGCGGTAATTACTCAAGTGGTTGTGGTCAAATTGGTTAGCTTCAGTGGACAATTGTACTTGGGCTTTTCTACAAACTAACCATCATTCTTGTGAAAAGTACCCAAAAAGAAATTATAGTTTGCATTATCATGAGATATTTGACAACTTGTGACAACACAAATGGAAAAACAACCATCGTATTTTTTTCACTTTTCGTCTGAAATCTTTCATTCTTGCACTTTGTAAAATTTTTCCAACGTTTAAAGAGTAAAAAGATAGTTTCCTTGCCAAAAAAAACAATAGTCTAAAATATCTATAACTCAAGTACTCCCTTACCACTTTTGGTAAAGTCCTGCCTCCCATGATATGCACATGCCTGATATAAAACATATTATATAAACAACAATCTGTGTGGACAAATGCATGAAATGCCTTTAATCAAACTTACAAACATCTAGAGGCCCATCTACATATCCTTCCACAAGTAATGTGTGAAAGGGAGTACCTGCGGGTCCCTCCCTATACATTACGCGACAATCTTCATTATCGTGTTTTATCTGTTAAACGAGATTAGCAAGTATAAGTACCAAAAAAGATTATTACAAACTTGAAATATTATCGGCCGAAACAAATAGACCTCCAATATAATGGACACAAAAGGTGAAAAAAATCAAGAAAATATATAAACAATAATAATAGTATGACATACTTTCCAACCACCATGTGGTATTTCATTAGTTTTTGAGTCTTCATCAGCATTCCCAGAAGCACTTCTAAGCATGCTGAGAAAATTAGCCACTTCCTTTGTTCTTTTTTGAACTAAAAAATCATTAATTTCTGCAAAATACAAACTCTTTGTAATCAATATACGTATTAACAACCGAAATCAATAATTCACAAGTCATGACTATTCAACCTTGATCTTCACTTTGTGTTGACTTTGACATTTGATTTTCAACTAGAGTTTTTATGGATTCCATATTAGAAAGATCATGAGACATGAGTGTTTTGTCCAGTTTATCTCGGTACCGAGATATGTTCTCATTTCCCTCCATTTATGAAGTAAAATATATGACTATGACCTTCCAACACAATCTGGTCTTCTGCAAAAATCCACATGAACAACTTATAATCCGTAACGATATAACCCGAAAAAGTCATATATCCATGAGAAATAATACAGCCACATAACAATATCTTATTCATCTCTGAAACTTTCACATTCACAGGTAATCCTATGAAATGAAATTTTACCAACAATCAACAAGAATGATCAAATTTGTACAAATTTGATGTTTTTGTAACACCCATGTGCAAAAGTTTTTAAATTTCATTCAATTTGCAGATGGGTACTCCTCAAAAAGGCAAATAAGTCAAGCATCAAAGAATTTAATCTACTTATAAGGAAAACCCCCAATTCAACTACCAAACTTCTCGTTATAGTTAATCCCTATTAGGGTAATACAAATCGCCTACCCTACAATCAAAACATCCAATAAATACGAGTAAAACAGTGTTCAAAATTGGAAAGTTATGATCATATACCAATGATGAATCAAATTGTGATCAGGAAATTGAACTTACAGATTGGATTTCTTCAGTGAAACAGACGAAATTGGAGTTTAAAGTCTCTGAAAATGATCGCTGTTATGGGTCTTGTTTGAATAATACGTGTGTGTGTGTTTTCCAGCTTGGTGATTTTGTGGTTGTGGTTGTTTACAGTTGTGCTCATAAATCATAATAGTCGCAGCCTTGAAGCAGTTGATGATCATAACTAGAATGGTTAATACGTGGGGTGCTTTCTATTTATATGATATGACTTTGGATTTGCACTAAAGTTTCTATAGTTTTATGAACTTCTGAAAATGGTATGTGTTTTACTTTTTGTAACAAAAGGATTAGAATGGTTGTTCTTTTGACAAATTGTTTTATTTG
Organism: Flaveria robusta; assembly: GCA_025506415.1. Lineage (NCBI taxonomy): Eukaryota > Viridiplantae > Streptophyta > Magnoliopsida > Asterales > Asteraceae > Flaveria > Flaveria robusta. Next base: position 35,112,269 of record CM046474.1, on the reverse strand, counting down.
TATGATTTAAAATTGTTTGACAATGGAATCTCTAGTCTCTAGTTTTTACGTTGAACTTTGTAAACACGTAAAGGACATGTGTCTTTTCTCTTTTCTCTTTTTTTTTTTTTTACTTTGGCTTATGATCACATACATTCCTTCCACTTTATCCTAATTGTATTTGTCAATTTCATTGACTCTTTTACTTAGGCGTCCGTTTGCTCGCATTACAAATACCGTTAGATATGACGCTAAATATTACGAAAAGAAAGTATTTAATTTATAGAAATTTAAGAAGTTTTAATGTTTTATTGAAAGGAAATCTAATTTTCTTAGTTTTGAGGTTTAGTACATTACAAATATAACCCTGAGTTTTAATTTTGATATTCTTTTATGGATAATACTTTTGTAACATCATGCAAATAGTTACTTAATTAAAAATAACCGTGTTTTATAAAAATTTAAATAAAACTTACTAAGTTGTAAATTTTCCATTATGATGTAAACTGGATTTCTGTATGATGATTAACTATACATATTCTTATGTACATTTAAAAAAGGTGTATTTGGTTGATGTATTTATTAATTTTGTAATAAATCTAAAATATATTAAAAGAAAGAAGTTATTATATATGATAAATGAAGTTGAAATTGTTTTTATCATATTTACACTTCACATAAGCTTGTGTATTTATCATCTATATTACTCATGCCCAAAGGGTCTAATAATAGTATGAAGTTTGGCTTTCACAAAAGTAATACGAGTTAAAATCCTTACAGGTTGCAACTATAAGATTTAGTGGTTACAAGTTGCAACTATAAGATTTAGTGGAATTAGCTGATAAAAAAGTTAGCTAAAAATATATTTTTTTATACTTTTCCAATATAAGTTGCAGTTTGATTTGTTAATTAAGGTTTTGAACAAATGTAAAACAATTTACGTTTTATTGTAAGGTACAAATTTCTATTTTGATGAATAATCTTGTTGTGATGAAAAGAGTTGTGAAAATTTGTGTAAATCCATGGAAAACGAGGCTGTAATATACTAGTATAAAAATATTGGAAACAATTAACTAATTAAAAAAAAAAGAAAAAAGAAAGAAAAAAAAACTGAAAACATAAATAACAAAACAGTGTGTTATTCGTTTCGTGATATATTGGTAGAGTATAATAATAGTTGTTAAAAGTTATATTTAAATATTCTTCTCTAAAGAATAATATTGCCTAATATTGCCTGTCAAGATTAAGAAAAAGAAGCAATATTCCAGTTTCTTTTAATGAGCTTGGTTCAAGTTGTCATTTTTAGCTTAAATTCTTAAATTTCTTTGTGTGACATTATAGTTTTATATCCATTTGATTAACAACGTTAAAGATTCTATTAACTTTTTTTCAATGACTAAACTGCCATTGATATATAAAATGTCAAAAAATTAAATAACACATACATTACACCACTCTCTCTCCCTCTACAATTCCAAGAATAAGACTGTAAGCATATAAATTATATGTAGAATTTTTACTACAATTACAAACAAAATAATCTTAACATTAATCTTCATGAAGCACGTGTAATTTGGGCTTCGTAAATCGTACCACAAAGTGATCTTAAACAGGCATATCAGTGCTTCTGTATCTAATAATCTCAACACCTAAATAGTCTAGAGCACCAGGAACTGCAACATGAGGCTTCCCGACAACAACACGAACAGCTGAGATTTGGGAGTGGTTGTTTAAGGTTGTCGTTGCGATCAGTTGAGCCACCGATTCTAGCAGGTTTTGAGAAGGACCTTCTACGATGTTCTTTACAATGCTGTGTCACATTTTAACACAAAAAAGAGACAAATTATATCACTTGGCAAAAATTATTGAATAAAATAAATTAAAAAAAACTTTCAAACTCAGGGTAATTTAAAGCAGACCGTCCAAATCGGTCAACTCTAAAAGCTAGAAAATTTATTATAGAGACTGGTAAAGAAAAGATAATCAGGTACAGGGGCGGACCCATGTGTTGAAGATTTGGGTCAATCTTTTTTTTTTTTTTTTTTTGCAGGCGAACACATACACCTACTCTATCTCTACAATCACCACATCAACGCTATGCAGAATTTGAACTCATAGCCTTTGGCTGGGGAGTATATCAGTCCCATTGGAGACACCGGGTTGGTCAAGTGACTTGGAAAAATTAAGTGTCATCTAATATCCCATTTCTATTTATTATATGAAATATACGAAGAGTGACCCAGACCCACCACACGTATTTGAAGAATACCTCAATTAAAAAATTCTTGGGTCCGCCACTAATCAGCTAAGGTAGCAACATCATGTGGATGACTGGATTCATATCTTGAATGGAAATTAATTTTACCACTGAATGTAAACAATCTGACTAGCTATAGAAGGTTATGTTTTTCTAGAAGAGCTCCTAATCTACTCCTATCAACTACCTATAAGTAACCTGACAGCAATAGAAGGTTACATACAATGGTGAAAAAAAACTAGAAGCTTGTTGCTTTTTGGTGTCATAAACTCTTTTTAACTCACAGCTTTTCTACTTTAAGAATCAACAAAAGTATTTATGTAGCCAAATATTTGTATTGACTTTCAAATTGATTTGAAATTAAAAAAACAAAGTTATTACCGATAAATGTCGGTGTAGCTGACTGTATCAGACATGTTGTCAGAATGACCAGGTGTTCGAAGGTCCATCCAAGCATCGACATCTATCAAGAACTTTTGACCAAGCTTCTTTTCTTCTTGTTTCACTCCATGAAATCCATGGAACATTAAGCCTCTTAGAATCAGTTTGTCTCCTAATTTTGACCCATCTAAAGCCATTGCTTCTCACATAAATCTGCACCATATTTCCAGTGAATACATAGTTTAATACATTATATCTAGGACTATAATCAAAAGAACAAGAAATTGACGTTAAAAGCCCATTAAAACTTTCTATCAAATTCTATGTGCATTTTCAAGGCCGTCTTTTTCCCCCAAATTAAAGAAACGTTTCATGTTATGCAATGATATATATATAGGCCGCCTAAGCATCAATAAGGATTCATTACACCAATGCACGCAAAAAAAATAAAAAAAAAAAAAAAAAATTGTCAGTAAATTGTAAAATCACAAAATCCCCCTTAATTTGAAGACTTTATTATATACTTATATAAGTAACAAAAAAATGCCGTTCATAACAACAAAGTGCTCATAAATGGGTCTGCAACATTAATGATACGTAGATCATCAATATTCTTTCTAGTTGTAACTTTATGGATTCATAGTGGTGATCGTCCTGTTGTGCTCATTGTTTCTTTTACACATTGAATATTAGGTAGATGATAGTCAATGAATCTGAATGTATAAAAGTAGCAGATATAAGAAAGATACCAATTACCAAGTTAAGATAATAATTTGATGAATACTTTATGTTTGGTTGTATTACTTTCAATCACCTTTGGATTGCAAATAAAAAGTTCCTTTCAAAAAGCACATCTTTTGTGTTGGTATGATCTTGTTATTCCTTTTGGTCCCTCAAAAATCAAACTGTCATCTTCTACCATGTTTATGTTTCATACTTTGAAGTAGTTGATTACCAGTCAGAAATACACAAGCACAGTTTTTGGTTACCAACGGGACCTAATAACACAAATATAAACACGAAAACAATCATTTCCCAACATCTGCCAACATTTTTTTAACTTTGCTAACTATTGTAAAGTGTACTAGTGTCAAATATGCATTCAAAATTTCAAACTGTTAGGTCATATGCATACGATTCAAACATAACCAGTGTCAATACACAAATCTCAATTGTCAAATATGCATTGGAATTGTTATGACTTACTGATTCTTCAAAGATGGTCAAATAGAGTGAGAAGCAAAGAGTAGCACTTAGTTTGAGTTATACTTACTTGAACAGTGGGACTGAGAATCGATGGTAGAATCGAAGGTAGCAGCTGAAAACTGAAGCTGCGATGAGTGATGAAGCGAAGAAGACGACAGACGATTAAGCATCGACGTGTAAGCGGCTGAACCCTAGTTTTGATTTTTCAGATGAACTGAAGAAGATTCATTCTAGTCCCTGGCTAAAACCGTTTTAGGGACTTTGCTTAGTTAGCCCATAATATTAAACCTAGCCCAATCTCACGTTTTGAGTGTGTAACTTTAATGCACTGCTTGTATTCAATATTCAATATTCACAAGTCACAACTAATTCTTCTTTTAATTCATATTAAAAAATTATTATTTTCTCTCTCGTATCTTTAATTAAATAATATTTTCTATATCTTTATTATAATTTTTTTTTATTTTCCACTCACAACCATTTATATATATATTAAGATATTATAAGAATTGAATAGTAATTTTTTAAATTTACAGATTGAATAATAACATTTATCTCTCCTACACTCACAATTATTCAAAATCATTTCATATAATATAAGAATTCTATGCACACATTTTTAAGGAACGGATTGTGAATACTCTAATGTGTATATTATACACATATTACATTAAAATTACATTATTACATAATATTAATAAATTAATGGAAATGAATGGGGAAATTTGAAGTTATTTAATTTTAGCTACAACATTTTTAAAAATTATTGTTTTGTACTCTAGTGTTAAATATGCATAACATCATTCAATTTTTTAGAGAGAAGTGTGTTTGTGAGAGGATGACTAGTAGAGGTGGTCGACCTCGTGTGTCGCGTCATCCAGCCCTATAACATGGTTGTCGTCATCGGTGGTGGCTACCCAATGAGAGAAAATTGAAGAGTTGTCGGTCGCCTTGGTCATCGTTGGCCTTCTTGTTGTTGTTTATGGTGGCGATTGTGATGGTGGTAATGATAGTGACATTTGTTTCCTTGATTGTGGTTCTAGCTTGGTTTGTGACTGTAGAGATGGTGCGACATTAGTTGTCGCTCTACCTCCCGTTTAGGTTGGGGTGGAGCCAGCGGCGGGGGTGGCGATGGTGATGGTACGACACCTTTGTTGTCTCTCTACATTACCATCTGTCCGCTACCATTTTAGGATTTTCAGACACACCATTTTCTTAGCCTTCTAATCCAAATTTATACCGTTGTGCAACGTCGTGACTATTTTATACCCGCCGCGAAGCACGGGTAGGTTGCTAACTACTTTTCACTCGAATTAAATTCAAAAACTGAATAAACCAAAAGGTCGAATTTTTATTTTTCATTCGAAATCAAATAGAATTAAATTTTAGGTTATTTGAATCAAATTCAAATAATAAACACCCTTGCTATAGAGTGCATGTTTGATAGTGTTAGAAGTAATTCATAGGAGTGGATTAAACCATGAGCAAGGGTGTCGAGAGAGTCACCGTGGCTCACGCTAACAAGAACACCACTCCCCCTCTATAAGGGTTTTGTGAGCTTCTCATGCCGTGAGTATTGCCATTGCAATAAAATTTAATCGACTTCGACTAATAAAAATGTGACGACAATTCAATTTGTATTCTATTTCTTTATTTGTAATATTTAATTTATAACTTCATTTGATTTTTTTAAAATAAATTATGCACGTTAATATTTTTAAGGTAACTAAACAGACATTTCTTTCTATTTTTTCCTAGACATTCTAATATAAATTACAACCAAACAGGACACCTAAGTTCGTCCCGCACAAACATCAACTCACAGACATCACCCTTTAACTCTCACATCCTTCACATACCGCCATGTCATCCCTCATGGACGCCTAAAAGCTTTCAATTGAGGACGATTAAGGAATAAACACAAACAGAAAAGAATAACATTACATTCCAAAATCCAAACGAAAACAAATAAAGTTTGTATCTCAGAGTCACTGTGCTTCTCCTACATGCAAACCCATTCCATGCGTGCCCCTCCTTATGACTCGTTCTAGCTCTAGTTTGTTTGTTTTTTTTTTTTTTGATATTTTCCAGAATATGCTTATAAACATCCATATAAACACCTGCTTATTCTGTTTTAAACTTACACACTCATATAAGCACCAGTATAAGCCTGTTTCAAACTTGTATACATCCATATTTAACTTCATATATGCCCATACTCAACTTGAATACCTGTATACAAGTTATTTACACTTGTATGATAAATAAGAAACATCGAGTAACACATAGATGGACGTATGTTTTGCACAACCCTGCTAGTATACTCGATTACAAAGTTTTAAAATAATTAGTAAAATATAAACACGTATATACAAAGATAATTTTTTACAAATACACAAAAATAGACTACTACTACCAATTTCTTTTGAAAATAAAGCACAAATTAACTATTCCCTGAAGAGTATGTACTGATAATGATGTCTAAGAGAAGCTGAAGTTGGGTTGGTGGCTGGCAAAATAATGTGTCACATTTACAGCAGATGCCACTACTCTCATAAACCTATTTCACTCGGATGTAATGTATATCTAGCCACAAAATCTAACATTAAACCATTGGGCTATAATAAACTTACCTAAAACAAATTCTTCATATTTGACTTGTATATTCATCTCAAATTCTCTTATAAAATAGCACATAGGCTGCAGATGTCTTAATTTGGCCTTCACTAATGGGGTAAACATGACTATCATTGAACTCATACCACTGCTCACCACACTGCATTAACAGATAGTGTTCAAATATAATAATATTATTTCCACAGTAGAAATGTAGAATAAAATGATTCTTAAGAGGTTGCTTACTTGTGCAAAAGCAGTGTAGTGGCCACCACCCATGCCACCATAGTGATTACTTATGGCATACAGTTTGTAGCGAATAGAAGACTGGGAGTCTTTGTGAACGATGTAGTTCGAAAGGTCAAAATCAACAATAGGAAAGTCAACAAAAGTTTCCAATTTGTCCTTGAGAAACCAGTTGTATGAGAATCTCTTCAAATGAATAATCAGAATTTCTGGCAATCTCCATAGATCCAACTTTTTGCTCGCTTGCCGATGTTCCTTACACTTAGGGCAGTACCTGATTATTTTTCAAATTTAAATATAGTTAACAATATCCCCAATTAATAGTCGTTATAGGTGTGAGGATTTAGGAACAAGAGGATGGATGCGTTTCTTTCAAACCTATACTCATTCCCAGAACCTATTTGCAAACCAAACACCACCTTACAATATGAAATTAGCATAACGATGAAACATACCACATGTCTTCGGGTCCTAATGGTTCTTCCTTCAAGAAAGCTTCAAGACATTTTGATAAAGAAACCAATTCCGGAGGGTTGTTTGGAAGTAACGGAAGCACACTAATTTCTGCTAAACGGGATAACAAACAAGTGTCGTACTGTTTCAACACTTCATTAGGCCATGAAACAATAACGGAAATTGTACGGTTTTCGGGGATTAATAATGGTTCATCCATGATAATCTTGGATCTGGCTGGAAAAAGCCATTCTTTTTCCAATGAGTAATGAAAGTTCTCATCAAATTTTCCCCTTACTTCATCACTGTTTGACACGTCATCAATAGCCACTTCGTCCATTTCAGCGTCCTGATTGGTAATGTTTACAGAATCATCTACGGAATCTGAAGATAATTCTTCCCCAATGACAAATGGATTAAGCAATTGAAGAAATTTCTTATGTAACTCAAAACCGTCACTGCATTCGGGAATCCTTGCTACCAAAGGAATTCCAAATCTTCTAGGTGGACCACCTTGACCATTTGACCTGAACCCAGTTAATTAAAATGTAGGAATATTAAAAGGTTAATAAACATGATTTAACAACTTTTTTCGTAAAAAAACGCTTACTTTTCAAAATGGCAATGTGTAAACACAACCAATGGCAGTGCATCTTGATCCTTAGGTAGCCTATAAGCAACAAGCTGATCATGATCCCTAACCAGCTCTAAGGAATCAGATGGTTTATCCAAGAAATGAAGAATGCAATTGTTGTATATCTGCCAAAAAATATTAATTTCATATTTATGTATACCGTTTTTGTAATTAGGGAAAAGCACAAATTGAATGAACATTTACATTACCTACCTCAGCCACAAGCAAAGTTTCATCATCCCTTAAGGAACAAGCAGTGCTTAAAGCCAGAATAAGATCCTTAAACTTCCCAAACTTAGGGACAGTGATGGTTACTGGCATTGGCAAAGTTGACCCATCAGTGGTCAACACGGTTAATGTCATAGCCCTCATTGTTGTTGAAGGTAAAGGTAGAGATAAATATAGAAATGGATCAAACGTAACAGAATGTTTCTTGCAAATAGGACATATTAAAGTTGACCGGTACTGCCCCTGTAAAATGTAAAATAATACATGATAATAATCAGATACTGATCAAACAAAAAATAAAAGTATTAAAGTGCTGACCTGACACAGGTCAACTATAATGGAATTATTACGAGCTAAATGGTTTCTCCAGTGTTCATCTGCTACTTCTTTGTCTGAAATTCCATCAACATCTTTTATTTCATTATAAGGCTTGATTTTAATGCGGTTCAAATCTTCATGAAGCCCATCCAGTATAAAAGCAAGAAATTCCTACGTTTAAAACAAAAAGAATTTCTGATATTTTATATTATTAATAATAGTAATAATAAGACGTGCCATTGCAATAAAAAATGAAGATCATGAACTTGAGAATCATGCTGATTATATCCACTAAACTGAGGAGCAAAACCAGCTAATCTTGATTTGAATGCTTGTGGGCCCACAGAGGTTGTGCCAGGAGTCCATAGTTGCCTAAGCAAGTCCCCAAAAGCTAAGGCAAGCTTACCCTGGTTAATATAGGCAAATAGGTAATTCCACAATTTTATTTTCAAAACTAATAATAAAATATTTGCAAAATACATACATTCATGCCCAAAGGGTTTTCATAGTTTAGATCTTTTCTGAAGTCCCCAAGAAAATAATTAACAAGCTGTGGAGTATGCACCAAGCATTGAATTGCACTGTTCATAAAGCATGTGTTTCCGAGATTGTATAATCCAGCCAAACCCAACTTATAAGGTTCACCGAAGCTGCTAGCAAGTGGCGGTTGACCAAATCTGGCATCTGATTTGACTTTGTCAGTGTGACCATTCACGTTTAGTTCAGTTTTCGAGTCTTCAACTGCCATAACATTATCTTTAAGCATGGTATCATGTGATAAGCCATAAACTTGTAACTCCAAAGAAATCTGCAGTAACATACTGATACTTTAATAGCTGGTTCCATAAATAACTAAAAGAGTTAATTTCAATTTTACTCCCTAAGGTTTGACAAAAATAACCATTTTCATCCAAAAGATTAAAAACATCAATTTACCTCCAAAAGTTTCATAAGCTGTTTCAGTTTTGGTCCAAAAGTTTTATTATTTTGGATTCAAGTTGAAACAATGATGAAAGTTTTGGACTAAAATTGAAACAAATTATGAAACATTTGGAGGTAAATTGATGTTTTTAATCTTTTGGAGCAAAATGGTTATTTTTGTCAAACCTTAGGGAGCAAAAATGAACTTAACTCTAACTAAAATAACCACAAAAAAGTTGCCCAAGACAGTTGATTGGTAAGTAATATATTCACAACTACCTCTTCAGTCACTAGTTCAAAATTATCAGGTAACATTCTGCCTTGTAGAAAAAACTTGGTAATTTGCCCTGAAAAATCCCATATCTTCAACTGCAAAAAGTATGTAGAGCAATTCAATAAAGCCCACAAAACCATAACATATAAACAAAAGAGACTAAAGCCACTCACCAAGACAGAGTTGACATTAAATATCTGGCAGGATTTATTAAAAGCTTCAACCTCGTTATCCTGAACAACACAAATTAAATTATGGAAAGCATTAGAACACATATTGGCTGGATGGATACATGAAAATTATATCAAGTAGAAAAATAACTACACAATAAATCAAGTGGTTTCAGAGTGAAGTCGAAACCTGAAAGTTAATGGCAACAAAAAGAAAGGCAAAGATTGAAGTTGAAACTAGACCGATTAGTGCAGTAGTGCACAGGTCTAATACCTCTGATTTGATCAAACCAATACAAAACATAATTACAAAATTTTAAAGCAAAAAAAACCACTCTAGGGGAAACCAGAGAGACTAACAAAAAACTGGTTTATATACCTTTTGGTTAATCATTACAACCAATGAATTTGTTGTTCCAGAAATCGAAAGCCTGACTTGTAAGAAAAACATGTCTGCCTTATTATTTTCTATGGCTACTAAGTTCTCAGAGTGCCTCATATCGTAATGCCTGCAAAGGAGAGCATATTGACGACAGAAGTAATACCAAGCAGTCGCACATCATTGCACATAAACACGGATTATAAATATGACTTTGGGAATATTATAGACAGTATATTGTCATTACTTCTGACCAAAAAAATAAAAGTTTAAGCATATAATGGGTAAAAAAAAAGAGAAAACAAAAAAAAAGTTCTAATAAAAGAAATAGACGATCAAGAGTTTGAGATCTCTGTATATTCCATAGAAATAACGATATATCCTTATTTCTAGTTAGTTGTCCAGATATAACAAAAAGAAAACAAAGCAGCCTACAATGTAGCATGCCCTAAGTAGAGAACAAGTGAGTTTTAATATGCTTTACAAGTAAACAAACTAGATATTACTCTAAACTGAAGCTAAGAATTTGTGTTAAGGTATGTACTTAGCGACTTGCTGCATAGGAAGCCTAGTGTGGTGTTTCAATTGCTTCATGGTATGGAACCATAGTGCATTTTGTACATTCTATTTAAATGGCTTCCAAATGATATATTCAAGAGAAAAAATTACCTTTGAAGGATGGATTCATCCTAATTCCAAAAGTATCATGTTTTATTTTCCAACATGAGGTGTTCATGAAGAAATCAAAAAGATCTTCAAAGAACAAATATAGCAGTTAACATCAATTACATTCTATCTTATAACTAAAAGAGATACAAGTGCTTGTTGTTCAATAACCTCAGTTTCCAGTTTGCTCATCTATTGAAGAACATCAAACAGAAAAGAGACACTATAAATGAAATCATCAAAGATTACCATATGCAAAAACCATTTAGCTTTCTTGAATGTTAGATTTATCAAAATATGGTTTGACGCTAGTTCCTTGTACATCTTCTATGGTTTTATTCCATTACCATGTACATCAGTGTAACAGTAGTATAAATCAGATTCTAAATTTGCCCAAAATTGCTTATATTAACAGATAAGAGCAGCAAAATTAAATAAAAATTAGTAAATATTAGCTGATTCTATAACAATTTGTCCAACAACAGCTTGCATTCTATAAAAACCACAATCATATCAAACCTTAACAAATCAATGCCCACAGATAAACAAACCCTAGAAACATTCATTCAATTAAAATTCACTAACCACTTAAGTGCCCGGTAGAACATCCATTCCGAAATCAACGCATACTCACGGCCAGAAACCCCTCGTTCCTTATAATTACAATCATCACCATCACTCTCACTTCTTCTCATGTCCAGAACAATCTCCGATTCAAAGTCATCTGAGTAACAACAACTCGTAGCGTACAAAACGCCATCCACTTCCCTAAACATCGACTCCCGCGCCTCATTCCACCACCTATTCAACAAACAACGTTCATCTCATATTCTCATGACAAAATTGAACTCTCAAACACAAATTTCACAAAATCACTTGTGATCGACATCGACATGACGACATATACCTATTTAACAACCAATTTTCATCTCATGACAAAATTGAACTATTAAACACAAATTTCACAAAACTACCTGTGATCAACATGACGACATATACCTATTTAACAACCAATGCTCATCTCATATTCTCATGGCAAAATTTAACAGAAATTTCATGCGAAACACAAATTTGACAAAAGTACCTTTGATCGACGAGATATAGTCTCTCGTCGTCGATGTCGGATGAACTGTGGGTTGAAGGGACGGTGGTGTCGCCGGAGAGATGGTCGTCGTCGTCGCCGGAGAAGAAGAGTGAATCCATCGTGAGGAAATCTAGGGTTTTAAATAGGAATTGGCGGAGGGTTTTAGAAAGAGATTTGGACCTTGCGTTTTATGATGATATCGTAATGATGAATTGGATTTGAATTTTGACTATTCTTGACCACAGTCTGATTTTGTGGAGGAAAAAGCATATTTTTATTCTAAATCATCTCTTCACATGAATAAATTTTAAATAAAATTTAAAGTGAATTATCGTCCCAGTGATTTAGTTATTTTTATTATTTTCTTTCAAGAATTTTTTTTTTTATTTGGTTTTTTAAGGTTTGAAAATTATTATTTTTATTCAAAAACATAAATTTTGTGAGTGAAACTTTTTCGGCAACACATAAACATAAACTAGAATTTTATTATTATATGAAAATTTATACAAGTACCTTTTTAACGATAAATACATTACATTTTAAAATGATAAACTTAACATTTTTGGATGAAAATTATAATTTTTTCAAACCATGGGAAGACAAATGTAAGAAATAAATATTTTTTGTATAAAAATAACAAATATGACCAAACCACATAAAGAAAAACGACAATTCACTCTAAATTTTATATCCAACGTGGATGGAAATTACGGTATTTTATTATGAAATGAGAAAACTGTACAAGATATTATGCTTTAACGGTGAGTGTCGACCAAATGTTGCTACTAGTGAGTTTTAAATATTTTTATCGAAATGTATGTGAAAATAAGCACGTCATGACAACTTATTCAAAGTTAGAAATACATTACGTTATTGTGAAAATAAATAAAAAATATGTTGTATCTGACTCGGTTGGCTTGTAATATTATTTGTAACAAAATTAGCTTTAATAAACTCGTGTATTAGTTATGAGTATAAGTAATAAATTTTATTACGGTTGAATAAACTCGTGTATTAGCTTTAATAAACTCGTGTAATATTATTACGGTTGAATATAAATAAAATATTAAATAAAATAAAATTTTATTAATTACACAACGGTATACTAAGATAAAATACAATCAAAATTATGTATAAGTTATGAGTATAAGTAATAAATAATAATATTAAACTTTTTAAAATTTTGTTTTAAACTTTTTTATGTTTTTAAAATAATAAATTAAGCATTTTTTTCCAAAGCAAAGTGTTTTAGAGAAATGTCATGTTTAAAAATTTCCTTACTATAACTCTCAATTTTAATTATTTAATTATTTATGGTTTATAAAATGCTTACTTTGTAAGAACATCAAATTAAAAATATTTCATATTTTAAATAAGTTTGATGTTCTTAAAAAATATATATAAATTTATTTTTTTTAAATAACATTAATAAAAGATTTTTTGCTTAATTTATTAAAATAACTATTTAAAATCTAGAAAACAATTGAATAAAATTATTAGTAATTAGTATAATTATTAAATAGCAGAGAGAAATGGAAAAATTTTGATGAAGATAAATGTTATTGTGATGTGTGTCAATTTTAGTTACTATTTTATTAGAGTAGAAAAATATAGATAAAAACAAATAATCTGTTGTATTTGGAATTTTCTAACACGTTAAAGAACAAAGTTATATTTTGTAACATTGTCGATTTATAACTCAATTTATTACGAATGTATGAAATATATCAAATAAAATTATTCTGACAAATCAGTAGGTATCGAAGAACGTTGTTTGGTACCGCCTGTGACGTCATCACACATTTCTTTTTTTTTTTTTTTTTTTGAACGACGACTTCCATTTCAAAAAGAGCAATAGCAGGCTTACTCTTAATCTTCTTGAGAGTAAGCCATAGAAATCCTAACATCTTAATCTTCTTGAGAATACTTTCTATCACTGGCTTACTCTTGTTCAAACTGACATTGTTTTCTTCCTTCTACAAACACCAACAGAAATAAAGAATTATTAGTTGCAGAATTTCCAGTTAGAAAACCCTCTTAAATGAGTATAAGATTACCTTAAAATTAAAATATAAAAAAGTATGTGAATAGTCATTTACAGCTTCCTCTAAAAATACCATAAAAAATTCAAAACTATAGGTTTATTGCCCGGGGTTCGGTTCTATATAGAAAAACAAAAGTGCACGTCATCATAATTCATACACATCATATGTCCATTGTTATAGAAAAACTGTTACATAATTAATTAGTACAACAATATTATTAGAAAGTATTGTTATAAGTATTCACATTATGTTATTGGTACAACTTTTTTTATCTTTTTCTATCTAGAAAAAGAAAAAAAAGTGTTCTAGTAACACATATGATTTTTCAAATAACCATAGCCTATTTAAAAACTTGGTACTAGTAACAACTCGGTCTTCCTTTGCACCGTGGCTCCAAAGCTCTCGGTCATGTCAAGTTGATCATGGCTCGCACCATTGGGAAGTTTCCAAGTGAAGTAATAAAGTATATGAGCCAGCGGGAGTTGCACGTTGGCTAAACCGAGTGTAGCTCCGGGACACATCCTTCTTCCAGCTCCAAACGGAAGATACTCGTAATTGGCACCCAAAACGGTGGTGATGTTGCTTTCGAACCTCTCTGGGATGAAACTTTCGGCATCTTTCCAGTATTCAGGGTCTCTGTTTATCGCGAAAACATTGACAATAAGTTTGGTCCTGTTCGCGATATTGTATCCGGCTAAGTTCACTGGTTGCCGACACTCTCTTGGTATGACCAATGGTAGTGGAGGGTGCAACCTTAGTGTTTCTCGGATCACAAGGTTTAAGTAGTGTAGGTCTTGAATGTCATTTTCTTTGATTCGCTCTTTGCCTTTTAGTGCTTGCCTTAGTTCCGCTTGTGCTTTCTCCATCGCTCTCGGGCACCTTATTAGCTCGGAAAGCGCCCATTCGACCGTAGTTGAGGACGTGTCCGTACCCGCACCGAACATGTCCTACATCAATCTTATAACCTTAAGTGATCATTATCGGTCTTTACAAATACAAAAAACATGTAACACATGTTGATACGGAACTAATCCATGAGTTCACAAACTCATATCGAACCCGTCTGAACTTATGAGGTCCATAAGTAATAGACGAAAATGTCTCAATTATTTATGAGCTCAAAATTAGAACAGCTCCTCCACAATTATTTATGGTTTAGACTTATTTTATTTTCCATTATGAATAGTTTTTAGTAAACACATGCGTATATTTAATTTTTTTTTTAACAGCAAATCTATCATACCAATACTCCTAAATTACACCATATTACATCATGCCTGGGTTTGAACCCAAGACCTCCCCTCTAAGAGGCAAAACCTCTACCAAATGCGCATATTTAGGATATTATTTTAATAAGCAGCCTAACATAACATAACATGTGACAAAATTAAAGTGCCTAAATGTCTAATGCTTACCAAAATGATTGCTTTAACGTTATCACCAGTTAAAGGGAACTCATCACTGCCTTCGAGCCTTAGCAGAACATCAAGCAACGTCTCGTTGAATTTACTCGAGTCGTTACCCGCGTGTTCCAACACGAGGTTGTTAATCACCTTATCGAGCTTATCACGAATACAATTCAACCGACGCCTCTTGCCCGAAAGATGATGAAGAAACCGCTTAGAAGGAAATGCATCTGCGACATCGAAGCCACCACTTTCCCTCAATATCTCTTTAACAATCTGAGTAAACTCCCTTTGATCCTTGATCCCTTTGCCAAATGTCGCTCGACTCATAACGGTTGCAACCAGTTTGAAAATAGCCTCTGAAAGATTAACGAGTTGTCTGGCCCCCGAAGCTTTAACTGCTTGAACCAAGTTCCAGCATTCCTCTTCGCGAACCGATTGAAACGACTTCACTTTCTTTAGACTCAAAAGTTCTGTTGTGCAAACTTTTCTTAACTGGCGCCAGTATTCGCCGTAGGGTGCGAAAACAATATCAGTGTTGTGATACGCGATGATCTCGCCTGTTAAAGTCTCGGGCCTGTTGGCGAAGGGGACGTCGTAAGTGGTTAGAACCTCTTTAGCCCATTTCGGAGATGATGCTACGATTGTTGACACCTCACCGAGCTGTAGGTGCATCAATGGTCCATACTTCCGGGCTAAATTTGTAACCCCACGATGTGGTAGTGTGCCTGTTGTTCATACAGATATATATCACCCTTATACATATACAGATTGAAATAAACAGGGTGTATATATCATATATGTATACGTGCACATATACATTAACACATATATTTTACATGACTAGTACGAGTACAAACACGTATAAATTATATTATACATTGCAAAAACGAAAAAAATTTGAGTAAATTGCTTTCTAGTTCTAGATGGCTTAGGATAGTTTAGTACTCCACTTTATAATTTTATATGGTATCAGAGTTATGCTTTATATGGTATCAGAGTCATGCAGATAAACATGTACTCATGCAGTTTTGGTCGATCTAAATTACAAATCAGACAATGCATAATAAAAAAAAGTTTCATAAGGACTAATACTCATAAAAGTTATGTACCGATTAAGTGATGCATGTGACCGATGATGGGGAGTCGCCATGGCTTCGGAAGGAGGTTGGTGGTGGATTTGGATCGACGAGTGGCCAGCTTGTAAAGAATGAAGACGATGGTAGCTAGTGCAACTAAAGTGGAGACGAAGAGTTCCATTTCTAACGGTTTACAAATCACGTACAACACATGAAATCATCAACGTCTTTATATAGGTCCATGGGTGTTGGTCGTTCTTGACTTTCCGATGATTTCATTTTGTTAGTTGTACTATTCTTTCATTAGCAGCGACAATCCACAACTTTTTGCCATCTTAATTTATTATCACAACTAGTTTTTAGCCCGCCATGCGATAAAATATAAATTGCAATCGACACGATTCGTTTTCAAACTAAATTCATGCCAAAACGTAGAGTAACTTGAATTTACACTGGTTTTAGTAGCCAAAGCTATATAATATAGACTACAACCGACCCGACTCGTTTCCAAACTTAATTTACGTCAAAACATAGAGTAACCCGAATTTACATCAGCTTTAGTAGCCATAGTTGAAACCCAAAAAGTTCATGACACGTAAATAAAAATAAGAACGAAAGAAATTAGTGTTTTTAAGTTAAAATATACAAAAGGCGAACCCGGGGCTTTAAAATCTCAAGGGGTAAATATAATATTTTTCAAATTTTTAAAAAAAGCTTGAGTAAAGTGTCAAAGAAACTTCAAGGAGGTTTTGGTGAATTAGATTGATGCATTGTAGCTCCGATGTGATGAACGCTACAATGACTAGAACTTGTGTTTTAATATGTATATAACAAGGGTTTGGTTAATAGAACACCTATTCATTGTAAATCAACACCCCTAAAGTTTTATACAGATCGTGTAGTCTTATATGGGGCGTATAACCTATCTGACAACCAAGTAGATTTTTCTTCGTATTCAATGTTGGATTTTCTTGTACGCATCGTATAAGTCAATATGGATAGTATAAGGGGTCGCATAGGTCTGTATAGGGCATGTAGCTCTCTGACAGTCCCTTGAATTTTTTTCATTTTCGGTGTCATGGACCCTATACGCCACGTATGGAGCAATACAAGGCGTATAGGAGTTCTCCATTTATAAAGGTGAGTTTCTTAATATTAGAACTCACATAATAGTCCACAATTACAATACGTAACATATAGGAGTTGTCGATTTATAAAGCTGAGTTTTTTAATAGAGTTAATCTCGATTTTAGTCCCTGTGTTTTATAGATTGTATCCACTTGAGTACCAACGTTTGTTTTGTCTCTATTATTGGCCTGAGTTTTCAAAATCGTTTCTGTTTTCCTCCTTCTTACTAACGGTGCTAACATTTTCTGTTAGATTTTTCTTAAAAGACAAAAATACCCTTAGGGTTGAAATGGTTATTACAAACTTTGTTTTTACTTTTTTCAAAATCAAACCACCACACTCAAATCTAATTTCAGGAGATGATGCATACATATGGATGATAATGAAGGTTTTAGATCTAATTTCAGGGAAAGTTTCAAAGGCGGTTGTAGGTAGTTGTGGTGGTGGTCGGCGTGGTGGAGGTGGTAGTTTGTGGTTGCAGAAGGGACATGTGGCGGAGGTGCGATTGCGACAGCGGTGGTGTGGCAGAGGTGCAGTGGCGGCGGTAGTTATGGGTGGCGGTGGTGTGGTTGTGACAACGGTGGTACGGCGAAGGTGCTGTGGTGGATGTGTGGTGGCGGGTAGAGGTGATGTGGATTAGGGTTTGGATAACACCACCATTGCATCTTGTTGAATCAAAATATTTTAAGGTTGCAAGAGGTTGGCCGAAACTTGCCGGAAAAAACTTTGAGGTTGAACTGGCACGAGTTGGAGAACACCACCACTACCATTGGACTCAGGGAACCAAAAGCAACAAAGTGGAGTATAGCACTCGCCGGAATTCCCCTTATGCGCCATCACCGCTGGTCACCGTTGCATCACCACCGCCTTCTACCTACCACCGTCGGCGGAAGGGATGTGGCCGCCGCCACCAACCCCATCTTTTTCTCTCTCTCTCTAAAATTTCCTCCTTTCTCTCTCTAAGTTTGTGTGTTTTTATGGTGTATGAAGTGGGTGTGACATGAGACTAGGGGTATTTTGGTCATTTAACATGCACTTAACACTCACCTAACAGAAAATGTTAATGACGTTAGTAAAATGGACTGAAACAGAAACAATTTTAAAAACTCAAGCCACTAATAGAAACAAAATAAACGTTGGTACTCATATGGATACAATCTACAAAACACAGAGACCAAAACCGAGATTAATTATTTTTAATATTAGATCCCATATAGTAGTCCATAATTGACTTTTGTTATGCAATAACTACTTTTACATAAATTTTGCATGTGTTAAGCGTGATTGGTTGTCAGTTTGTCACTACAATGAGTTCAAAAGTAACATATCTTTGTGTAACTGCCTAATTGACGCAAAAGTAGCTTAGTTTTACATAGAAAGGCCCACGTGTCCACTATTGATTGTGTTTGTGTATGCAAGTATTTCTTAACGGTCGAATTGATAAATGTTAAAAGAAAGTCAATCGCTATTTTTCTAATATATTTAACAAAATGATTCATTGTTTTTACAAGTAAGCCTTCGAGAAAGAATGTTAACCGTTTATACTAATTTTGATATTTTAAGCCTGACTTGTCATCTTAAAAATCTCAAAGTCCAAAACACCTCATACCATTAGACAAGATCACCACTCTACCATTTTCTTTTTCGTTGATTGCAAACGTAACTACTTACTACGCTTTACTGATAAGATTCCACAAAATGAAAATGGGTGGCATTGCCATAGGCTACACTTTTGTTGACTAGGACCCATCCGTTAGGGTTACCATCTAGGATTGTTATATGGACTCGTAACAAGTTCCTAGTCTTTATTGAAATTAGATTTTATTAAAATAATAAAAGTCTTTGGTTTAAGTCTTTTATTAAAAACTTTAATGAGAAATTCTTGTATGTTTTTACAAATACAAGACCCGAGTAGGCGGGTCGAGGTCCTACAAGGTACCCACTACTTAGAGTACCCTCCCAAAGGAAAAAGATGTGTTTATCAAGATATGTCATGTCGTCATGATCCTTTTAAGAGATAAGTACATTTTGATCAAGATGATGACGGTAGGAGCAAAATACATGCAACTTGCAGTATTATCGTATGTTGATTACGCAAATAGTTAGATAATATCATGCCGTTCTAAAAAAAATATTAGATAAAATCATATCTTTCTAATTTTGATTTATAATATCTAATTTCGATTTATAATATCATACCATGATATCATTGAGATGTAAAATAAGAGCTACATGGTGAAGTTCTCAAGTTTTGCAATAGTAAAAGGATTTTGTAACATAAAACAAGATGTTTTAAATAGAAAGTTTTATTTTTCCTTTGTAAGTCAATATCAGTTGTGAATTATTCACCGTAATATCGGTGGGGTGCTACAAAAATTCACAAGTCAAATAGAAAATATTTTTAGTTTATCTTCCCAACAACATATTGTTTTTTAATTTAAAATATACAATCGTAATGTATTTATTTCTATTTATGTTTGGTATAAATTTTATGTAAAACCGAACCTCCTAAACAAATAGACAAAACCCTTGCAAAATTATCCAGAACGAGATAACTTAAACATAGTAACTTCAACTTGCACCCTAATCACAGAGACTATTTACTTTCTACTCAAAGGATTTCAAAGAAGATGATCACAACTATTTTAAATATAAAGCTAAATACATGTATACGTTCCATTATTCATTTCACATAGTTTTTTATTATATAGAATACAAATATAGCCTTTAAACCAAAACCTTAGAATAATAATTACTAAGAACTTGGTACATATTTACAAAAAACATGAAAACCAAACCCATGAAACATATTAAATCATCTACTTGTAAACCAACTGAACAGGAATGGTGAGCGAAAACCTCATTTATAATTTTTTCTTTTAGTTTCCACCTTACTGTTAGGTTACAAGCCCTTTCATACTTATAAATAGATGAATATACGAATATAAACAACTTTGCCTGTTTTAAATGAACGATATTCGTTTATCTACATTCGTTCAGTAGAATTCGGTTATATTTGACACCAGAGAAATCCTAGTTTAATCTGCATGGGTGTGATTTAAAAGCAAACAGGACATTTCACTAATCCGTTTTCATTGCACTCTACACACCGAACTGGCAACGGGGGATCACTGTCACCAGCCTCCTCCAAGACCACCTTCCGGCTACCGTCACATGAAACACAAAGCACGAACCGCACCCCGCCACATCCTTCACACGGCCCACTAACCGGACATTTTGGTATCCCGTTCAAAAGGTCTACCAATTTCCCTTGCTCATGGAACCCGACCACCTCATCAACCCCGCCAATATGTCTACCTTTAATGAACAGCCTTGGCGGGATCACCCTGCCGCCCAATGTCCGCCACAACTCTTCCCTGAACTCCATGTGCATGGAGACATCTCTCTCGTCATATGAAACCTGGAAGCTTCCTAACAGAAACCTTATAGTGTTACAATCTTCAAAAGTCTTACGTATACCTCGCAAACTTGTTGTGTAGAGAATGACTGAATCACTACCACCAGGTGGACACTTCTCATCAAACTCTACCAGAGACAAACAATTTTCGGTGTTTTCTTCGTTCTTGATGTCACTCGAGAGTGTTGGTGTGTAGGAGTGTTGATTGAAGGTGTTTTCATGGAAAAGTAGACCTTGTTTCAGAGTGGTTATGGCTGAAATGGACTTTAGTTTACCTATGAATCTTCCTCTCATTCCTTTCATCTTAATTTCTTATCACTACACTTCTTACCTACTTGAGGTGGGTTTATAACAAGCCCAAGTCTTTGTCAAATACCTAAAATACCCTTAAATCATTATCATCAGTCTATTTGTAACCACCATAAATAAAAAAAAGAAAAGTTATCTAACTTTTGATGGTAAAGATCTTACCTAGTGGTTGTCTTGGTGGGCTCCTATGTTCTGACTTTTGGTTGGAGAAACTAAGTTATGGTAATCTGGTTATGAACTTATAATCAGCCAATAGTGACGACACACGCCAATTGATATGGGCATAAAGGTAATTTTCGTAAGTGCAACGATGGAAAAGACCTTAAATATCGGTTAAAAACGTTTGGCATGATGGAGATGGTGAACAGGGTTAGGCTAGAGACAATGGGAGACAACGTGTGGTACCACTAATAATTGACTCACAAGGGGGGGTCTTGCAAATGGCTAAAAGCACCTACTTTACTCTTTTTCATAAACTAGACTTTTGTGGATATAAAGTTAAACGAATAATAGAGGGGTTAAAATGACATTTTTTCGGGAAGCATGATACCTGTCTCGGCTTCTCATAATATCTTCTTCACATAACTACCCCACTGCCCATTGTTGATTAGGAAACTCGTGGACCGGACCGGACCTCCTTTACACAAGCTCAGGCAAGACATTACTCTGCATATGTGATTGTGGATATAAAAATGTTAGCACCTAAATTAGAGTGGTCAATGGGTTTATCTAAATGGAAATGTATACATGCATAATGCATCATCATGCAAATGCTGACATGCATTTACAAAGGTTAAAATGGGAAATTTGCACCTGTATGAATAGATCAATGGTGATAAGGAGATAGAATATATAACATGGGGAAACATCGTCTTTAAACATACATACAAAGGACAGACTGACAGAGTAACAATAAACAACGGTTATAGTATATAAGTTACATAAAACGATGGACAGTATTTATTTATTGATGGGTTGGTTGAAGAAACATATTCAACCAATTAACTGGATGCAACTGCCTCCTTGGAGCTATACCAACCGATGGTGAAATCAAACGTGACGCATGTCAACTCCTTATTGTTACTATCTTTTAGCTTCATTGTGAGTGTATACAAGCCCTGAATGTGTTAAACAATAATACTAGTTAGCTTCAGGGATAAATCAGCTATGTGGTAGGACCAATATATAAAACACAATAAGATTGAACAGCTAATAAATAAGTGTGAGTGAAGCTGCCGTGCCACGTGTTGCAATCAGGACCCTCTAATGAATAAAAGCTATTTGTCCTCTTGCCAACTTGGCGGCCAGGCCCATGGATCAGATTGCAGAAAGTAGACCCAAACAGATACCCACATTAAACAAACCAATCTGATCGTGTTAACGAACACCATTTTGGCCAACTACAGTGCTTAGTTGGCTATCCAAACCATCTAAATAAATACAAGAAAAGAAACATTTGAATTAATAAAAGATGAGAAAACCACTTACTGGTGGAGTTACTGAAGGCAGGAATTGGGAGTGAGAGATTGCAAAGTCACCAGTGGCAACAGGGCAAGTTGTCTTGGTGCAGAGGTCACTAATCTCGCTATAGACCCCAATCCAGTAGTATGAAGCATCAGTCACAAGGCTCCCACCAGATAACGGCATTTCTGCATCCCAAAAACAGTCACTATATATATGAGCTACAGAATGTAACATGTTGCACGCTATATTTATTTTAGGTGTACGTAATAACTATTTCCTGCAATTAGAATACAATTCTACCTGTAGATGCAGAAATGGTGAAAGTGGTCTCTGTGCCTCTTTCTATTGGGTAAGGTTTAATCTCAACTCCGGTTACCTTGACATCATAATTGTTCTCCATACCTGTACATGCATAACAAAATACAAGATCTTGATCCAATGTGTATGCTGCCAAAACAATAAAATATACTCCCCAGGATAAAAATAAAAATTTTTACATGAAGTTCAAAGTTATGACATATATAATAAAACATGCAGAAAACGAAATGTGAGAATCTAGCTACACTTGTTTCCTTTCATATATAGATAAAATAAAATTATAGAATCCAGTCACTAGCAAACACCTTCAGCCATTGAAGTTTTATGCAGTAACGTTTCGTTCAAATAAGACCAATTCATCAAGATTTGAACATGATGGACTTGAATGTTCATTATACGACCCCTATAAAGCACAATTATCCACAGTTCAGCAAGCGCTGATCACATATCCAAGATTTTATAAAAGTATGACCCCACTCATGACTTGCATTGGCTCTAATTCATAGTTCCCTACTTGCTGCAAACAAATCACTGACTTCTAGCAGGCAATATCAGAAATCCAAAGCCTAGTTATTGATAAATGATACTATATAGATTAACTTCTAGAAAACAGTAATTTAGAGTAACTAGCACTCTAGCAGCATTCATTATACATATAAATTTAAAACTTCCAAATCGCACTAATGTTTCACAACGATCAACAACAGAACAACTACAAGCGCACAAATCTATATCAATTCGACATTTCATAAACGCTAGGTTTAACCGTTAAACATCAAACAGCATATGCAGTATTCTCGAAACGTCATGATCACCTCTAAAACTCAATTTGGTGAACAACATGCATCTGAAACAGTAGTCACTATGAAAAACTAAAATCTCATAACGTATCGCAAACCAAAACTGATTATACAAGCCCTAACTCGAGAAACTCGAATCACACGAAACTGAATATGAAACTTAACAAACTTACTGCAGTATTTGACATCAATGGCTTCAGCGAAAGTGGCGATAACAGCAATCGAGCAAATGAAGAGGACGAACAGATTGGTTTGAAATCGTGCCATTGTTTTCTTCAGTTGATCGATGATTTTGAGAGTTGAGATTATTATGTTTGAGTGGAGTTTTTATAGTCGATGTCTGTAGATGTGTTGAACTACTACTAGATTACCCATTTGCAGAATTGCACCCGCTTAAATTGTTAATTAGTTACATATTCACGTGATTTTTCTTTTTAGTTTTTTCTATTTTCTTTAAGTTGTAATCTTTTTTTTTTTTATAACTTATGTTTGATACGTATTTTATTTTTAACTCCTGTTCAATAAAAGGTAAGCGATATCAATGTGGTTACGACTGCTATGGTTAAGCGGGAGTGACGGAAACTTAGGCACGCCTCCTCGACACCGCACGTTTTCCATCTCGAGTGTCTGATTTAGTAATTTCTGATTCTTGTCTGTTTGACAACGGCTAATGTGAACACCAATTTGACTGTTTGGCTATTAAAAACTCTATTTATTGAAAATCAACTTCAGCCGCATATATTCTTAGGGTTGGGTTATTGTAAAGAATTCTTTTATAAATGTCGTCTACTTTGTGACGTTCATTGCAAGAATATCCAGATAGCTCCTTCCATATAACCCATGATCACTATGAAGATCATCTTGATGATGTGTTTTTTTTTAAACTTGTACCATAAAAATATATAAACCAAGTAGAGTAATTGAAAGTTCACACACGAGCCATTGGACTATACCACGTTTCCCCAACAAACTTATTATATGACTATGGGTGTTTCACCACGTATCAGTTGATAAAAAGTGTATCCACACTTCTCATTATCAGCGTTGAGACAAAGCAGCACCCTCTGATAACCTCATATTGCTACCTTACGTTTGAAAGATATATTTATTTACAATAAAAAGACTAACAATTTTACTGTTTTCTCAAGCTATATTCTGTATGTGGTGCTACCCGAGCAGTTGCAGCAAACTGACAAACACAAAGCATCGACTGTATTTATGTTCACTGATTACTTGATAAATTAAAAATCTGTATCATTCGGTATTATTATAACAAAGCAATTTTCAATAGTTAAGATGTTTAAGTGTCCCAAAGATGTATGTTAGCTTAAATGAATCATAGCATGTGATGCTAAAGTCCCCTTGTCTCTACTCTATCTTCTTCTTTCCTTCTTTGGGTTGGTAGCTTAAATTCTTTTTTAATACTTCAACATAAATTGCTAACCATCAATATGGTTTTAAATACAAGAATATCTACATATTGTTTACACTCGTATTAACCACACTTTTCCATCTCATTGTCAATGAAATGAATTAATAGTTTAATGCATAACATCAATATGAGACAAGACAATAAGTAAAACAATAATATGAAAAAAAATATTTTCACGCAGGTAACATCAATTTATTTTGCTTGTGTCACGTTTTCTTTTAACTGAAACTATTTATAGTTTTGGTATTCAACATTTTTGTTTGTTTCTTGTAGTGTTTAAGCAAGATGATCCAGTCACCAGTTACATACGAGTTGAGATCACTTTACTAAAAGCTCAAATCACACAGAACTTAAAAAAAAAAAAAAAAAAAAAAAAAAAAAAAAAAAAAAAAAAAAAAAACAAGCTTGATACTAAGTTTAAGCTCATTTAATGATCTTATTAGTTGCATTAATAATTTGTTATTTAATATAATAAATATATAATTACATATAAATAAAAAGAAAAACTTGACAGAATAGTAAACAAATTTTAGAAGCACTCCAATTAGGTCACTCAAACAATGTCACTAATATTTTAGGATTATTCCAATTAGGTCAATAATATATTTTTATTTGTCTCAATTAGGTCACTAACGTTTTAGAAGTGTTCCAATTAGGTCACTCGTATTTCTTAATTTTTTTAAATAATTCATAATTTTTTTAAAGTAATTTAGTTTTTTTTATAAACTAGATTTTCACCCGCCGCGCGTAGCGGCGGCATCATACATGGCGTGATAGAGTATAGATTACAATCGACCCGACTCGTTGCGAACTAAATTTATGTCGGAATGTATTATATTTGACCTGACTCTTTTACAAACAAATTATATGTTGAAATGTAGATCAACCCAAAACATACATGAAAAAAGCACATGCAGCAGCGACGTATGCAACATGATAAAGTATATATTACAATCGCACCTGAAACATTTCTGAACTAAATTTACGTCAAAACGTATTTATACCGTCAAATGAAACGTATTATATTTGACCCAACTCGTTTCTGAACTAAATTTACGTTGAAACGTATATATCGTCGAATGAAACGTATTATATTTTACCCAACACATAAATTTACGTCAAGATATATTTATATCGTCAAATGAACATATTATATTTGAATTGGCCCATTGTCCCATACAATAAACAAATTTCTCCAACCAAAACAAATATAGTAAAAGATTAATGGAAAAAAAACTGTTTATTTAGTTTCAAAATAAAATAAAAATTTTAATGACTTAGTGGCCAATGTTGAAGAAACTATAAAGTACGGCTAAAACAAAAGTATTAAAAAGTGTTGTGGCCAAATTTAAAAAGACCAAACTCTCCTATTCATTCATTTGGTCTATTAATATTACCCGCCACGTTTTGCGGTGGCATCGTACACGACGTGATAGAGTACAGCATACAATCGACCCGACTCGTTACGAACTAAATTTACATAGAAACGTAGAGAAACTTAAACTGATACCTTTGAATAAATACATATTATATTTGACCCGACTCTTTTCCAAACAAATTTATGTTGAAATGTAGACCAACCCGAAACATACATAAAAAAGCACATGCGGCGGCGCCGTAAAAATCGCACTCGACTCGTTTTTGAACTAAATTTACGTTGAAACGTATTTATACTGTTGAATGACACGTATTATATTTGACCCAACTCGTTTATACAGTCGAATAAAACATATTATATTTTTACCTGGTTTTTAATTTTTGTTGAGACATATTTATACCATCAAGTGAACGTATAATATTTGAATCGACCCGTTGTCCCACACAATAAACAAATTTCTCCGACCAATAAACAAATCAAATAAAAGATAAAAATAATTGTTTATTTAGTTTCTAAATAATATATAAATTTTAAAAACTTAGTGGCCAAAGTTAAAGAACCCATAGAATAAGACTAAAAACAAACATATTAAAAGTGTTGTGGCCAAAATTAAAAAAAACCTACCTATCATTTCATTTGATCTTTTTAATATTACAAGGACCAAACGTGACACATCACAAAATACCCGTTGTTAATACCCAAAAACCACAAACCAAACTATTCATTCCCCTTTGCTAAATTAACATTATATATATATATAATGTAATGTTGTTATATTTTTAAATATTCCAAATTTTTTAAAATTTTTTTGCAATTTATAATGACTTAATTAAAACAATCCTAAAACTTTAGTGATTTGATTGGGGTAAAAAAAAAATTACGAGTGATCTAATTGGGGCAAAAAAATTTATGAGTAATCTAATTAGAAAAATATTAAAACTTGATTACTATTTTACAAAGTTACATATAAAAAAAATTATACAAATAGTTATGAATTATAATAAGAATAACTAAAATAATGTATAATATGATGTTATATATACACAATTGTATATGTATTTCATAATCAAACAAATCTAAGTGCAAATTAAGCTCAAGTTTAAAAACCATTCACTGGTGAAACTCTAACTTAAGAAATAAACTCTATCTCTTTTTGTTAAAGGGGTAAATTAATAAAATAGTAATCAAGTTTCAGGATTATTATAATCAAATCACTCATAAAGTTTTTTGTACCAATCAAGTCACTCATAAAAGTTTTTGTCCCAATCAGATCACTAAAGTTTTAAAATTATTCTAATTAGGTTATTCATAAGTTGCAAAAAGTTTTAAAAAACTTGAAATGTTTGAAAATATTAACAATATATATAAAAAAACTAAATTATTTTAAAAATTTTGTGAATTATTTAAAAAAATTGTAAAAATATAAGTGATTTAATTTGAACACTTTTAAAACTATAGTGACCTGATTTGAACAAATAAAAATATTAGTGACCTAATTGAAACACTTTTAAAACTTACGTGACCTGATTGGAACAAATAAAACTATGAGTAATATAATTAGAACACTGCTAAAACTTGCTTACTATTTTATAAAATTTTCCCTTTGTTAAACGAGCAAGACAGACGGCTTGGATTCACCTAGTGAATACCTGAGATTTTATTTTATTTTTAATACTAATTAATGATAAAAAATTTAATAAGAAATATTAACTCAATATTTGATTTATAGATTATCACTTCAACAAATAAAATTTCATTGTCATAAGTTTAAACAAGTCCCACCATCAATCACATATCAATTCCCAACCTCTTGTCGGGTATTTTAAACGTACACAACTCTCAACATCAATGAAATTATCTTTTTTGTCGCGGACAGAAAAAATAATCCAAGTGAGCTAATAAAGACAAATATCATAATCTCTCCAATAACCACAAATTAATACATATTTCCAAAATAAAAATGAACAAAATCGACACAATAAACACACACTCACTCACACACAAAGAAGAAATAAATCAAATTCCAGTTAAAAGAAGCTGTTGTATTGGCTAGTAAGAGAATCCTTGAGGTTTTTGTACAGACCAAAAAGCGAGTATTGTCGAAGGTTTTTGACTTCATACCATGAATTGAAAACAGATTCATGTTTATCTGTCCCAGAAAATGCAACTTGTATTCCGAGGCTGCAATCGACAGCCCCGCCTTTGGTCTTACATGAACTGGTTCTGATTGCGCAATCTTGATTGTTCAGGCATACAAAGTTGCCTTTGCCTGAACACGAAGAACACCCGTCTCTCTTCCAGTATAAATTTTGTAGCCTGCCCTTTTGGAATTCTAGAACCTATGACAAAAGAACAACAGGTTGAGTAACGGGTCAAAAAGACAATTGTTTGGTACAGTTGAAATGGGCAGAGTCTGTTGGGTTGACCCCAAAAAATTAACTAATAGTTTTCATAATGTATTAGTGTGTCAAGTATTGTTACAGAATCCTACCCTCAATTATTGTAATAACTCAATATAATTTAATTTTGTAAACTAGTTTTATATGTTTTTGCATTTGACCAAGTAAACATAATTGTGCAAAACACAACCGAATAGACCCATTTAAAGTTAATGGGTGAAATTTTTACCTCTACTCAAATTGTATAACAAAAGCTGAAGGTAATATATAAGATGCAATATAATAGAAAGAATACGTACCCCACAGCCCTCAATATAAATGCTATGTATCATATAGTTCACCCATGCTCTATTGCTCTTTTAGCGAAATATTTAGAATACCCTTCAACTACCATAAATTAGTATTTGGTAGTGAATAGTAAGGGACAAGGTGGTAATATTGGATCTATAACTTGTCAATAAGAATGTCGCATTTATCATTTTATCTTTGCAGATCATACACACACAGATATTTGGATGCAAGATTATTATTTATTATCTTACCAGTGTAAAGCTGGTGACAGTATATGTACTGTTTGCAACAAAAGCAGGGATGGACCTCGCAGCATATTTTCTACCAGCAAATGCTACCATATTCCCACCGTAAGAATCCTGTCATGTCAAATGTAATATGATCATAATATAACTATGTAGAACCCTGTAATATAGCTGCAGTCTCGTTTAAACCAACGATTTTACATATAAAAAGGCGGTGTACTGCTTTTGTTTACATTGTTTCTGATGAAAATTGTTGTTTGATAACTTAGTGAAGTTACCGAACTCAATGAAGAGCATCTATAGACTACATTGTATGACACGTCTAGAAAATAAACAAAAAGAAGGGAATAAAGGTATAAATTGAACTTGTACTTAGATCATAAACAATAAAGAAATAATTAATTTGCACATTCAACATCAATTTAAAATATGATACTTTGTAGTAACCAAAGCAGAAGGTAGCTAAGTAGGAGCTCAATACTTGGTTGTAAAAGAAAGTTACTAATTTCCCATTGTTATCATAAAGTTGACCATAAAGGCTTCAAAGTGTTATATCACATGTATTTCCCTGTTGCAACTCAGTGCC
Source organism: Flaveria robusta (assembly GCA_025506415.1). Classification (NCBI taxonomy): domain Eukaryota; kingdom Viridiplantae; phylum Streptophyta; class Magnoliopsida; order Asterales; family Asteraceae; genus Flaveria; species Flaveria robusta. The sequence goes on along the minus strand of CM046474.1, from coordinate 35,082,159 downwards.
TTATAATCAAGGTCTAGCTTGATTGGTATAAAACGTTTACTTTGATACCAATCAACCTATGAGTTGGGGGGTTCAAGTCTCCTGAGATACATTCAAGGGTATACATATATGATTGTGCCCCAAAAACAAAAATCATAACTTACATAGTTACAGATTTATATATAAACCATATTTTCATGCAGCCTACAGCTCAGTACAAATCCTGAGGCATCATAATTTGTATGTGCGTTCTTCTCATAGATCAAACATAGAACTTCCATTAATATCTTCCATATGAATTCAATGGTCTTGTAAGAAATAGGTGATTGCACTGGATAATTGGATATAGACATATCCAATGCTGAATTCAATTAGCCAAACCAATAATGAAATCTATATTCCACTCACTATTCAAATTTGATTAGTCGATTGGTCCAATACTATTTGAAATCAAGCCAGGAATATTAACATGTCCTCCTAGAATCAGCTGCTAAATTCAGGATAATTTTAAAGAAATAACACCGAAAGATGACCTTCTTACATGTCTTCTCTAATCTCTATCATCTTAATCTACAATGAGTAATCATCATCATAGCCTCAAACACGAAGACATCACAACCACTTATCTTCCTTGAAGCAACAATATCGAAATTCTAATTAAGAGAAACACAAAATCTCAGATGATTCCTCACGTTACTTTGCGTTTTCTATAAACACACTTCTCGTGAGAGGCATCACCAATGTACAATGACCTCCGATCCAGCATATCGAATTACTTTCTACTCAATTAAACTATTTCAACCAGCAAGTAGCCATTTGTCGAATCACAACAACAGAACACAAATTATCCTTTCTCGTAAGGTTTCCTGTGTCCTTAACACCACTGGAATCTCATTAACTGAATTCAGAACACAGATCAAACACTCCTACACAAACTAATTGCAAAAAACACAAATACTCGCAACAGATAAAAAATTACCGGCGAGAAACTACTTGAATTGACGGTGAGGAGTGAGATCTCATCGACCTTAGGCCGGAAGACCGAAAGCTGTGAGTTCGCAGAAGATAGATCGAGCCTCCTATCGCACGGCGATAACTGAACAGATTTGTTGAAGAAAAACGCAGTCCTCGCCGCGAAAGAGATTCCGAAAGTGAAGCCGTCGGACTTTTCTACCGTCGCATCGGCGCACGGTGAGAATATGCGGTTGTTGTCGCTGCTTGATCCCGCCACATACGCCGTAGTAGAGAGGGTTGTTACGACGGCGATGAGTAGGAGTGAAGTCACCGGAATCGCCATCGGAGGGGAGAGAGATCGACGGAAAAAGTAGTCGAAATAATGTTGACTGGTTTTCTAGTTTTTCGAGAGTTGCAAAATGGTGCCTTTGTTTTGTAAGAAATGTGCAAATCACACCCTTGCTCTTTTCTTTTCTGTCTATGACATTTTATTTCGGAAAAGTAAATAACGGTTGTTAGTCTCGCTCTCGTCACAACAAGCCAACAAGGTGCGAGAGATTATTGTTGTGACTGGACTTCGACTTGAAGATAAGTATCTATTTTGGAAAGGAGGACAAGAGTAAAGTAGAGAGGATGAGAATTGTGTGAGTATTCAATGTTTCTGCTTTTATAATTAAAAACTTATGCGCCTGACAGTTTGGTTTAACATGTCATTAAACGTTGCATGATAGTCATTTCTTGCTAGTTTGCACAATTAGAGCATAACATATTATCTATCCACCTAACAGATTGCATGTTGGATAGCCTCTATTTGTCGGTTCACGCTATAATGAATATGATAATAATGATCGGTTTACTATTAAGACCATTAAAGTTGGCAAAATATGAAATGTTTGATGAGTTACAGTTGGGTCTTGCTTAGGCGCTAAAAGCTTACCTACTCAGTGTGATCCGACCTCATTAATGCTTATCTTGTTTGCTCATCTCTTCTGCATTGTGGTTCAGTCATGTCTTAATCTGATCCCATGACTATCTTTATCCTAACTGTTGGTGATGTTGGAATTGACATTATTCAGACCAGCGACAATCTAGCATTCCGGAGGTTCTTTGGTAGACATCGCGACTGTCATTCACCCTCCATGCCTGGACCAACACTGGTCCGGTCCAAAGCAAGTACCTAGTAGGTTTGCCTCAGAGTCAGGGGAGGGGGTTCCCGGTCAATCTATATATTTACAAAAGTGCTCCACTAGCTTTTTTTAACACATGACATTATAAAGATAAGTACAAACATTTTTTAGCATATCTCATAGACTAGATGAATACATCAATACTGTACCTAAAAATCTAAAATACATGTCCAAAAACATACAAATGTTCATTTCTTGCACAAAACTTGTGTGGGTGTCTCTATGCCTCATCTCCCTTCAAACAAAGATAGAAATATCTAGCCGACTACAGATTTTCGCCTAATGAGGAGCTAATGCTTGAATGGATCTCACTCTCGCCAACATTGATCTCAGAACCCGTTCTTGATTGAGGTGAACGAGACGTGTCAGCATTTCCTGCAGCCAAATTCAGTCGCAAAGGCCGCCCCTCCACCTCCTATTCACAAAAAAAGACCATCAAATGAAGAAACATATGCACAAAGTCACAGACTTGTATTATTTTTTTAACCATTTATTGCAACATTTTAACAATCCTTATCAAGGTATGTAATTTGCAGCCCTTAAATGCAGCATACATACCATTTTGTACTATTCAGCACATAACCATATCAACCCATTTATAAGTAAACGGATTAAAACTACCACATTCAACACAAACAATCGAGTTTTGAAACTTACCACTCCATTCATGGCATTAAGTGCAGATTCTGCAGCCTCAGGTGAGCTAAAAGTGACGAATCCAAAACCTCGAGACCTGCCCGAGTGTTTCTCATAGATGACCTTTGCACTCAATAGACCGGGCTGATCAGCAAATGCATCTTTAAGTTTCTCTGAAGTTATAATCCAGCTAAGATTACCTGCATAGATCTTATGCGGGCTTTCAATGAACTCTCTGTTGCTTTTTCTAATTTTCGGGCCCATAACTTCCCGCTCACCCCCTCTAGGCACTTCTGGGAAGTTTACCTTTACAGTTCTGCCACCAATTTGCTGCAAATTATCATCACAACCATTAGGCCAAGATTGTGACTTTTAGTTTAAGATTATATGTATGAAACAGGAACTGCTTTGACTGTTGAAACAAAAGTCAACAGTCAAACTATTACTCCCAAATGCATCAAACATGAGGATCTTGATTTTTATGCAATAATTCAAGTTTGAGTGTATGAAAAATAAATTGCTTTGACCTTTGTTTCAAAAGTCAAAACCTTGCTCTCAAACTTGGTAATAAAAAGATAACATTTTAAATTAGTAACTTCCAAACACTAATATATAAGACATCTTCATAATCTCTGGTCACACTCGATCAATCAATGGTCTAATTTGTTAGTAATTCGTGAGGATCTTGTTACCAATTTAAGATTGATATGAAGCTATATCTACATGAAGTTATAAATGCTGACGAATAATCATATCAAACTGACAAACTCCAAATGTTTATGGGTAAGATCAAATCTTGAAGATGAAGATACAGTCAAATTCATATGGCACTATTGAAGGAAGCACTTACAGATCCATTAAACATTCTAATGGCTTCTTTAGCTTCATTAACACTCGCCATTGTAATAAACGCAAATCCCCTACTTCTGTCTGTAACCCTATCGTAAACAATCTGATCCAACACAAAAATTAGGGTACCCAAAAACTAAATCATTCATTCATTCACAAAATCAAACAAAATTTCAACAATTCTCAACGTAATAGTTACCTCCACAGAATTAACACCACCAGCTTCTCCAAAGATTTGGGACAATTCCGATGACGTAATCGCGTACGGCAAGTTTCCGACGTACAGCTTCCCGGCTTCCGGCGATTCAGGTTCGTTTTCTTCTTCTTCTTCTTCTTCGTCTTCTTCATCATCGACGTCGTTGGTTTGTAGTTCTTCTTCGATTGCTGATAATTCTGAATCTGGGATTTCTTCAAGTTGAATTGATTGATACGATGGTGAAGAAGATCGAATTAGTGTGGTGAAATTGAAGTGATTGGTGTTGAAATTGAATGAAAAAATGGGGGTTTTGAAGTGGGAATTGGGGATTTGAAGAAATGGGGTTTGTAAGCGAATTTTGGGGGTGTGGAGTTGAGAAGATGAATTTGAAGGAGTTGAAATGGAGATTAGTGATGAAGAAGCAGCAACAGACATTTTGATATTGATATTGATTTGTGGGATGCAGAAGGAGGATGAAATGTCTCCTATGGCTGCTATGAAACAGAGTAGATAAGGTAATTATTATTGGGTAGGTTAAAAAGAAATTATATTCCCTCAAAAAAGAATTTAAAATTCAGTTTTAAATTTGTAATGTTGAAAACATATATGTAATCAACTCTTAGTTAAAATTAATCCAAATCCCATTTTGTACTTTTTCCAAACTATCTAGCTTAAAAATAGCACGTATAGTACAAATCAATCTGAAATAAAAAACTACAAGAATCACGTAATGATATATATGCAATGCATAAAAGACAATCACATGAACTATGAAAAAGTAAAAGAAAGTTAAAAACCATCTAATCAATCAACGTTCAAAACAAAAACTGTAAGTGTTTATATGCTTATTGTAATTCTCATATTCTTTTATTAAAATAAGTTTTATGTTAAGGAGCTCTTGAACAATATTTCACATTAATATATTTAAATTAAGAAAAATATTAATCCAATCAAATAAACTGCTCTTGTAACTTTGTAAGCATAAACATCCAACATTCTATGTTAAGTTACAAAACTGCCCCAAGGGAATTTCATAGTTATGCATAACTATAAAGAAAATATCAAACACAATATATGGCATCTCCTAAATGTTTGGAAGTCAAGATTCACAAGATACATAACGTGAAAAACAGAGTTTCAATGTTCAGTTTATTTCAAACAACAACAAAGTATTAATATAAGATGAAACAAACACATCTAGAAGAAATGATTGCCCATCATATGTATTAAGGTTATCAACATCTCTAAAACAATTCCTAGACTGCATTTGTCAGGGGAATTGAGGTTAGAGACACAACCTTCACACAACATAGCCAAGGATGATTTGCCATAGCCAAACAGCGAAAAATAACCCAGTCCCGTTTGACTATCTAAGAATGGGGTCTGTTGTGTAGACACGTCAGACCCCATATATCATCAGACTATCAGGTCGCAGCGGATACCGCCACCTGCACCCACTGCAACCCAATCGTTCTGTGCGCCAAGACTACGAATGGCATTGCCAGACGCCATCATGCCTGAAAGAGAAATAACAGAAAGATCTCCCATCGGGAATTGATTGAGGTCTCCCATGGAGAAAATGCTCGTCACCTCTGACCCTTTCATGTAGGACTTGCTTCCATTCGATTCATGATCACATTGTAAGACCTCGGATCTCTGAGAAGTGGTTGGATTATTGGTCGGTTTTGAATCCACGTTTCCAACTTTGCCCTTGTCCATTTCTTTAGTGTTTAGGAAGCGGCCCCCACAGCCTCTTGGCCGGCGTTTTGCATGAAGATGGCGTGACAAGTGCAGATATGGCTGCCAAAAGATGACCAAAAGAATGTCAAACTTCAAGAAAGAGTGACCGCTTTCGAGGGTAAAAAAGTCATTTTATTATCAACGCACCTTGCGACTTTTCGTAACCTTTTTTGCCATTTCTACTTTAGCTCTTGATCGCCTGCGCCTGATTATTCCATGATACTGCTTTGCGTTCACAAATATAGGTCCATCATCAGTGCTCAAGTTCAAAGGCAGCATAACACGACCCTGAATCATCAAAAGAGAACCATATCACATGGTGAAACAAGAATTATAGACTCCTGTTACATATGAATGTTGTTTATTTCAATTTTAAATTATATGTCTGAATATATCAGGACTGCCCGAAGTAGACAGTAAATGAACAAGTGATGCTTGCTATAAATGCTGGATGAAATGTTTTAATGACAGTAAATTTCCATTTTTATCTGAAATTTGAATCTACATAATATGAAAACCAAGTAAATAACTTCTCAAAGAAAGTACATACCGCGGTTTGAGGTCCATAAGCAGAGAGCACACGATAATATTGATCCCCATAAGGAAACACCCCACATGCCTATCATAATTCATCAAAAACCCAAAAAATGTAAAAGCACGAATTATAAAGATTATGATCAAAATTATACAAATAAACCTAGCGATTACCATAGCCGGCTGACCACACCCAAGCTCAAGATGACCTCCAAACACTTGTGGAGCAGATTGCAAGGTGGAAACAGCTTGTAATTGTACTGGTTTTTGACCATTTGATGAACTCTTGGAGTCACCTGAATCACTTTAAAGATTGATCAATATTTGCACAAGAATTCTGGCTTAATATATTAAAAATACTTTCTTTATAGATCAAAATACAACTTTTAAGCCAAAACCTCAAAGTTCATACTTGAATCCAACCCCTAAACAACTAATACTAGGTTATCAAGATCAAATATGGTGAGATTTATTCATAAATTTGTCCTAAGATATTGTTTTGTTATAACATTGGAACCTTTAATTGGGGTGGGTGTTGTTTGACATTGAGTTTTTAAAAAATGATTATGCACTATGTACAAGTGTATCGTACGGTTATTATTGGTTATGAAATAAACACGTATATACATATACATATAATATTATAATAGTGAGAGGGGCCTATAAACTTTACCATGAAAGATATCCAAAGAAGTCATATCCCCTTTTCCCATCGATTGATCTGCAGCAGAAATCGACGGTTTAGGGGCTATTGGCACGAGTGGTTCCATTGACGAATTCTTCAATCTCCCCATGGATTCTTCAAGACCCGATTGAGTCACGAGCCCGCTCCACCAAGGACCCGACCCAGATGACGGTAAACCCACCGGATTCGAAGCAGTTCCATCATCATGTTCTTTACAATACACAGAATCCATCCTCAAATTGAAGCGTTTATTGGCAGAAAACCAACTGAATTCCTGTCAATTTGAAGTTGCATGATAAAATCATTAGTTTCTATAGCAAAATTTCAATAAGCCCTAGCTCAATTTCACCCAATCCACAATATCGCACTCCAATTTCTTCATCAACAGAAAACAGAGACAAAGGGCGAAATCGCAAACACAAACTACTTCCATTATGTTTAACAGAAAGCCCATTACAAAATAACAAGAACCCAGTTGAATCGAAGCAAAATCGAGGTGAAGTTGCAGGTATATATAGCAGAATTTTGGTTCTAAGATGAACCCATACGAGAAAACAGAGATGAAAGTCAAAGGGGATATTCTGTTGATGGTGACAATAAGAAGAGAGAGAGAGAAACATACCTAAGAGATGGTGTTTGGAATCAAAATTCAATTGTGAAGAAGAAAGAGAATCGCTAAATGACAGATTGATGGAAAAAGAGAGAGAGAGAGAGAGAGAGAGAGAGAGAGAGAGAGAGAGAGAGAGAGAGTGATGAAGGAAGAAGATGAAATGTGTATATAGAGGTTAGAGAAGAGTTGTGTGGCCAATCACAAATGCCCTTTTATCTTTCACTCTGCACTTAAACTTTGTTTTCTTTACCTACTTTGCAATATGATAATGAAAAGTATAATGATATCTTAACAAATGTAATAATATAAAGAAGATTGTCTCAGAAGTATAAACCAAAGTGTCCGTACAATCAAAGAAAACAAAAAAATAATAAAAATTAGGGATTGTTAAAAGTGGTGTGATACATGGTTTCCAATCATGGTGAAAATTAAGGTGTTCCTAATCAATTATATCACTCCTTTCCGTTTGGGTAATAAAACCGCATATGGTTTCTTCATATAGAATAGCTACTAGCTATTACAAGCGGCTAAATATCAATTCAAAACGATAATAATTAATCATTAGTCTCAATAAAGTACATATTAACTTTTAATGGTTTTACGACGAAAATGAAATTGCCTTCTTTTTTTTAAAGATGACAGAACTTGGTTTAGGACGAACTATCACAGGAATAGCATCAACAATACAACATTATATGTGGCGTGAGTGCGGCGGCATTGGTGATCCATACATTCATAAGACTCAAACACACAACAATTTGATAAGATAATAATAAATGCCACTAGCCCAAGAGAAGATCAATGTTTTCTCATTGGATGGTTAATTGTTAAGATTACAAGTTAGAAAACACATTTTTTTTCCTTTAGATGCTATTTAGGTCAATATTTACTCGTAGTTGTCGAACTTTTGACTTTATATTTCAAATTAATATGCTACTTGTAGTTTTCAAAAACATCATTCCAAGTTGTCTAATTTTGTATTATTTTATATATACAAGAATAAGTGATGACAACTTGAAAAATAATTTAATTCTTGATTTTTTATTAAATATATGTTTGGTAGTTAAGATTAAAGAATAAATAATAAAAAATTGAAAGATCAACAAAGTGTTTCTAGTTGTTTAATCTCGGAACGCGTAAAACTTAAACATGGTTGGAATCAAGGATTCAAGGTGTTAATTTAGTGCATTGAAATTGTCTTTGTGTCTAGTCTTTTTAACATATTATGGTCAAAGGATGATTCCTAATAGCCGGCATAAAAGTTTGCTGCTTCTGATTAATTTTTTTGATAACGTAGATAGCAAGTGTCATGATTTTATATATTTTCTTTAATTATTAAGTAGATTAGTTAAACAAATGTAAAAATACATATTCTTTTATAGTTTTTTACCACTTCTTTTTATAAAAAACTAAGAATCACAACATTTAAGTAAATTCAAATTAGAAGTAGAAAAGTAAACTCAAATTCATAAGTTTAAATTCAAGTAAATTCAAATAAAAAAAAATAAATTACTAATATAATTATCAGACTTAGCATTATCAAATGTAGAGTCTTCTATATAATAGAGTGATTCGAGTCGTGTAGAGGCTAATACTTAGAGGGATGATTCAGCAACTTTCGCCATGAGACACCAAGTGAAAGACTAGCACATGAGAAGGACAACTTGACGACAATTGGGGTAAGATTTCTAATGCCAACTTTAGTTCTAGACTTCTTAATCTTGAGCCTTCGCACGTTGAACTCTAGAAGCAGAAAGCCTAAGGCCCAAAATCTCACTATGTGTCTAGAAGGCAGAGAATTAAAAGTCCACCAAGTCGCATTAGGTTGAATATTACTAATTCAAATCGGTCACTAACCTAAGTACCCGATTAAAAAAAATTAGAAAATCTGATTGAAATTTACACAGTGAATTCGGCTGAAAATTAACACCTTAATTACATGACCCTACTTTTGACCTAATCATACTTTGAGAAGAAAAGCTTTTTGTTACTTAACAATGTAGGTTACATATGTCATGAAAATGGTAGGTAAGCAAGATATCATTGTTTAAAACATAAATTAAAAGTGATGATACAAAGTGGAAAATTCATATATAATTAGATTGTTGTCTCCATTAAAATGGAAAAAATGAACTCCAACTTTGTATCTAGCTTTTCTCCTTTCTTCTTCAGCTTTATCTACAAATCTTGATTCTAATAAACTACAGAATTACAAAAATAACAAATAAATAAACAAAATTTCACAATTAACTATTAATAGCGATACAAAGTTGTGTAAAGCATGTATTTAAATAGGTTATATTTATACTTTTGAAAGTTTACATGTTTACATGAAGAAGTTCTAGTTTCTTTTAACACATACATACATATATGTATAATCAATAACGAAAAAAATGATTGATTGCTTTACTAGAAAAGCAAAAGGTTCCTAGGACTTTGTTGTTGTCCCCTCATCCATAGATCTTATCTGTTAACGGCTTTATGGGGACCAAAATCCACATATATCTCCCACATTGTATGAACCATACTATCATGTTATATTATTTTTTAATAATAGGATTTTTTATATTATACTGTTATATATTACAATAATTAACATGAATTATGAAGGTGGTTATGTTTTATTTTTTAAAAGTAGACTCGTAAAAGATCACTCAGAAAACAAATTAATGTATAATATAATGATCGTGAAAACATGTATGAACACCAAAGACTAGTAGTTTTTAGGCTTAGGTGGGACCAAGGTTGGACCGGATGGGTTGGTAATATAAATGTTAAAGGTGGTGATAAAATGATAATGTTTTTGGGACCTCTTATTGTGAAGATTTTTTATGGATTTTGAAGAATGATTGATTTTTCGGATGTGATAGTACTAGATATACTTTTTTTTTTTTTGGATTTCTTATTGGTGATGTTTTAAGAGGGTTCTTGCAAAGTCAAAAGGAATGTAAAGAAAGATGGTTTTATATATTATCTGCCGAAGTGTTTTAGGTTTAGCATTTGAAGTTAATATATAGATACATGCATACATATATACATATATTAATAGACTAGGTTATAGTCTCGTGTATTACACGAGGCTGTATAATAGAAATTTTATAATTTTCGAATATGTACATGATAAAAACATTTCAATTACAAAAAAAAAACCTAAGAAAAAAAAATTATAAGCTCCTGATTAACTCAAATCCATGTATCACTAACTTATGTTTTGAGTAGAAACACAATAGCCAAAAATTTTGTCTCAAACTATATGCTTGTGCGAACAACTATAAAATACCTTTAACATATGGTGCATAGCTTTAAAAATCATCAGTATTTATGATCTAGCAAACCAATTGAGTTTAGTGTTTTAACAAACACAGCTTACCATTAAATTAATATATTAAAGATTGAAAACATTCCTTGTTTTCTTAAAAACAACTATGTTCTAAGTAAAATTTACATTAGATCATTTAGATAAAAAAAATTTATAAATAAAATTGTGTATTTTATTTTTAGTTTAAGTTAATGAATAGATGTTATTTAAGAAAAATTTAATTAAAATGTTAAATAAAATATTATAATAAAAAATAAAAAAAATATAAAGGTTTGTTGTCATATTTTGGTTGATTGAATCATTTAAATATAAACCTTGAGTGTTTCTAAATCAAGAATTTGTCTCAAATTGTTGAGATATTTTTGCTAATAGTATGCGAGATATATATGCTTCACAATATATTTTGATAAATTTTATAAGTCAAAGGTAATATTAGTAATCTTAAGTGGTCAAACGCTTAATTTGATAATTACCATTTAGTTTAATAAGTCATAGAAAATTTGAGCCAGAAACTTTATGTGTGATTAAATATGATATTAACACGTGTCATAAATTATAATCAGGATAAAAATATTAAAAGATAATTTAATCATCTTCCACCAACTTTCTAAAAAACAAGAAATATTTACACAATAACACAAATATGAAATGACACGTGGCTACGGAGAAGATGGAAGCCAAGTAGGAGAATGGGTACAAATGGAACTTTAGCCACCAAGGCTTCCCTATTACTATTTATTTTATTAATATATAAGTATATAACTTTTGCTTTTATGTATGGAAATTTAGTGCAAATAACAATCGCCAGAAAGATTGTTTTTATTGATTTTGTCATACATATCATGAATCAACTTTTGTGGTATAGTAGAAACATAGTGCAACGTTAGGTATCTTTAACACAAGTCTTTAGTGGGAGATAAACAAGACCTTTCAACTTACTTTACATCATCCATAACTTCCATGGAATTAATGGGAATTTTATATTTTTCCTAAATCATTTTCTTTGATTACAATAGCACTTTATATCTTAGAAAGTTATACTTTAAGCTTTAAGGTGTATTTTTTCATTAATGATTCGTGAGTCAATAGGGCTAGGTTGTCAATAAAGTATGTTGGTTAATGATCATGCATGCTATCGCACACACGCGTTATATTGGTGTGAAGCGGAGCATGTGTTATTTGTGTAGGAGTAGTGACCATGGACTTATTAAGTGAAGCATTTGTCGAGTAATGATGTAAACAGGTTTAGTCGTCATTTGAGATTGACTCGCTGAAAGCTTAAATTAAGCTTAAACGAGTTCAAGCTTCTATATTTTAGAGCTCATTTAACAACCGAGCTCGAGTTTCATATCTTGAGTTGGACTAGAATTATAAACTAAAAGAGATTAAACAATGATATTGCTTATATAATGTTTTATTTAATATATTGAAGACATATTTACATAAAATTTATTATATACAAATATATAATTTTATGATAGTACTTAAAAATATATATTATGTTATATGTTAAAGTTGTCATTATAAACATACATATAAACAACTATGAATATAAAATTAAAAGTTTAATAATTAATGAACAACAAACGAGTCAAACTTGAACCTCAAAAACTTCATATGAATCAAGCTCATGCTTTAGAAATAAAGCTTTGAACAAGTAAAGCCAATGCTTGAGATCTTTTAAGTTAAACGGGTCGAGTTCAAGCTTAGGCAAGTTTAGGCTCGCTAGGCTTGTTAACATCCTTAAGTTTCACTACTTGGATTGGTTTGGTTGTCCTGACGATTGTTGTTCTATGGGATGTTTTATGGTTTTTCTTGGTTTAAATATAATTTTATAATGTTCGAGAAATCAACAAGCACACCTTCTCGCATGCCTTATCCTAAGTATAATGCACTTTTGTGATTTTCATAAACTTTCTTGGATGTTATGTTTATTAACTATCATATATTGTTTGGCATAAAGCAAAAGACCCGATCAACTTAAAGTTTTATTGCGCCCTTAAAAAGGTAGTTTTCATGTTTATCTACTTGTATTTGTTTACAAAATATCCATCACCAAGTCAAAAAGGTTTAGCAACACTCCGAATGCATTAACTTAGTTATCTTGTTTAATGTTAATCCTATCTGTTTAATTGCATGTTTTAAATTGGTTTAGTGTTGCTTTTTAAGAGAAAAAACTATAAAATTATAAAGGTTCATAAATGGGTGGAGAAAATGGGATGAGCACTAACTATATGATGTGCTAGTATGAATATAAACCCTATATAGTTATATCATTATTTTTATAGGTTATTGAATTTTAATACTTTCAATTTTCATTTATTGATCGGGATTAATCCTGACTCAAAAAATATTTACAAGTACTTTCAACTTTTAGCTTATTTTACTTCAACGATCCATAACTAATTAAGAGTTAACACCATTAGTTTTTCAATGACGTGCATTGTTTATATGACCAAAACACTAAGTAGAAAACTGAAATTAAACATCTGGTTCGTCAATAAATTTTTGCACCCTAAAACCCATCAATCTATACGTACGAATCTAAACCACTTGATTATTTAGAGGTAAATTTCAGGTGATAATGGAGGTTATACATCGAAAAACAGACCTGATGGGGGCCGGAAGAGTTGGAAAATGGCTCAAATTTGACCATATTTCATCAAAAAAACTAACGGGGGTTGACTATTAGTTAGTAAATGAAAATTGAAGGGAAATAAGCTCAAATTTGAGGGTGTCTGCAAACATTTCCTGTGTTAGGATTAATCCCGACCAATAAATAAAACTTGGGATTATTAAAATCCAATATCCCTTATTTTATAGATGTATAATTTTGATTTATGTGTATCTATCATGTGAAGATGTAAGTTTTACAATATGCATATATGATGTTTGTTCCAACATTTTCTAGCGTGCAAAGAATTTACTTGTACAAAAAATTTATACTTGATGTTTAAAAACAATCTTTAAAAACTAATACTCTCTTTGAAGGAGCTAAATAAGCTAGAATGTAACCTTATACTAATTAACATAAATCATTAATTAGAGATGACATAAATACGCTGAGCATGTTGTGTAATGTGTAATGGGTTTAAAAGCAACTTATTAGTTTTTACACAATTTAAAATGGATCAAGTTAGCTTAAACTCAAAAGCCAATGGAAGTGAAAGAATAAAAGTCAAGTCAAGTGGTAAATTAGTAGACAAATTGACTTAAATAATGAACTTTGTGAATTGGTTGACCAAATTGGTAAACAACGGTTTCATTGTGTTCAAAAAAAAACCCCAAGTGGTATAAAAAGCATAAAGGTCTATGTTGGTAATTTTGATGACAAACAAGCCAAATTAGTGCATATGTTCTTTAAATGTAACTGTAAATAGTACATTTGTTGGTTTCTATAAAGAAAAAGTGTATGTCGCAAATAAATGCAAAATAAATCACATTACTTGGAACCTTGAACACCAGAAAGAATAGCATCTGCTGCAGAATCCAAGTCATGAGGAAAGAAACCCTGCAGGTGAATAAACGAACGATCAATGTGACATACAAAACTTTTCAGCATGATAAATGGATGGACAATTTTAACTTGGTCAAACTTGAATAATATCATCTAATTATCTACATTGATTTGGAGAGTGGTTCCAGTTAGTTTAATATGAGGGACAAAATAGTAGTTTCATTATGAGAAGTGTTGTGGACATTTGACAAAAAATGCCTGAATCATCAAAAGCATGCAAATCAGTGGAGTTTTACAATACCTGCATGTGCTGTGGTACAGGGTTCTGCTCAGTTGGTTAATATCAGCAACTCCTTTACATCCACCGACAACCTCAAGGACTTGCCTGAAGATGATCGATATGTTATAAATGAATAACGAGTTAAGTATAACTTTAACAACAATATAACAAGAATAATGACCTAAATTGTTGAGAGAAGCGATTTTAAGGTTGTATGCATTAGAAAATTGACTTTGGGTGACTTTTCACTTGTGCCCTGTTTTATTTTATTTTTATTTTGACCCGTTTGGTTTGAAAAAAATGTAAGCAACCCAAATCAGCCCATACCTTTAACAATGAGAATGTTATATGCAATTATGTTAAGATGATGAGCATTATGGAAATGCACTTACCGCACTAAACATGGTTCATTTCGACCTTTGACTAGGCAATCCTGGTCGTACTTCTCTTTCTTCTTAGACGGCCAGGTGGATTTTATGAAGTTTTTTCCAGCATGGGTGTTTTTTATCTCACAATAAGGAGAATCGGTCTCGATCATCATTCTATCAATAGGGATACCCTTTAGAGCATCAAGGTTTTCAGAAGTTTTCAAAGAGCACCCATTTATACCTGCTATTAAAAAAGATAATAACATTAGGAACTTGTACATTATGAGAAATTAGAAATGCAATTTACATCATGTACTTAGTTCAACTACATATGGGACCAAATATGTAGATATTGACCTATAAAGAGATTACTAAATGCCAAAAGCTTATCACGGTCTTCAGGAGTACCAGTAAATGAGTGGGCAACTCCACCATAGAACCTGTCGAATAATGAAAGATTATTTAACCAATTTCTTTTTACTACATGCAAAAAGGTTAACCAAACTCATAACATTTAGTTTTTTCCCTGTTGTAACTTGGTTTAATAGAGAACAAACCATGGATATAATAACCTGAAACCTCTACTCTTTCACTCTCACACACAGCCCTATATGAATTAGAATCTTCCTAAATGGTTTCAGTTTTCTTTGTCAATATAACAAATCAAATGAAATATTGAAATCCTAACTCTTATACGGTGCACACATACACTTTTCTTAGTTTTGAGATACTTAGGGGTCTGAGTGTGTACTTCTGTTCTATGTTTTATCCTCATAGCCTCATAGGAGGTAGCAGGTTTGTTTTGTGTTCTAAAGGGACACGTCTTTCACGTACTTGATGTAGTTAATAGCTGTTAAGGAAATATATACTTGCATAGTATCTAATACAAACTTATTGTTTGAATGAAAAATTGATTGGTTTTAATACAAAGATATTGATGATTTATGAAGAATCATTGACTATCATATATAGCTTCAAACGTGTCGTATTAGTTGTCGCAGATAGTAACCTTTCCTTTTCTCTCTAAAAAAGGGAACAAACAGGTGTAAGCATCATTCATTCATACCTGTGCTTGTTTTGCTCAAGAATATCACAGAAATCCCCTGCAGCTGCTCGCATATGAAGAAACATTGGAAGCTTCAGGATATGTGCTAACTCAAACTGCCTCTCAAAGTATCTAGCGATAACAACATAAATAAAAACAAAATTACCAATAAAATCATAGCCCAAATATGTCAGTTTCTAAATAAAATTCATATATGCTTCAAGAAGAGCGTACTTCTTTTGAATATCCGGTGGACAAAACTGGGTTCTGTCATAATCCAATCCACATTCACCAATTGCCACTACCTTTCAAAAAATACCAGAATTCACCAGTACTTTGTCAATTCGAAGAATTTACAAAACTGTTCGGCATATATTTTCAATATATATGGAAAAAATTCCATCCATGTTAATCTTACCTTCCCCTTCTCAACTCCCTCTTGAGCCAGTGACAAGAGTGCCTGAAAATGGTTTTCTGGATCTCCACTCTCATCAAACTCCTAAACCAGACCAAAAAGAATCACAGACATGATAATTTCCATGTTCAAAGGACGAGAATATTAGCATCAAATGCTAAAAAGTTATACTCACTTTGCATCGTGTTGGGTGCACTCCAACTGTACAAAATAATCTTGCTGCAGCAAACATTCCATTCTAAGAACAAGTATATTATAAACCAAATCCAATCGAATACTATGAAATTGATGAACTTATACTAAGATCAACACACACATTGACTGACCATCAGTTTCTGCAATAGCTAAAGCTTCCTTTGACTCCTCAAGTGATCCTCCTGTGACCTGCAACAAAGACATCCCCTCAATGTACAGAACTTCATACACAATCTAAATCAGAAATCCAACTTGCTTTCAATTATTTTGATCTAAGCTTTTGATTGTAAATCAATAACCATAAAAGAACAATGAAATGATAAGCTTACAATAATTCGATCAACGCCAGCACTCCAAGCCCTGGTTAAAACTGCTGCAATATCAGGTAAATGACATTGTTTTCCGTTATACACACCCTTAACATGCTATCTGCATCAGTATGTTACAAAATTCATATCATTTAAGATAATCATTGAAACCTTATGAACTTTTGAATCCTACGATACAATTCGGCGAGAAATACGCTAACCTGTAAAGTTAACGGCAATGTCTGCTTGATTTGAAGCGGTAATGAAACAATCAAACAAGTAAGAAATAATTGACTGTTAGTAAGTTAAACACTATGGCGTTAAAGATTTAGGGTTTATAATAAAACAAAGTATAAGATACTTGCCTATCATCCGAACTGACGCCATTGATTAACCTCGAGAGATGAATTGCAGCGTGTTTGGTTGATTAGATTGCAGCCCTAAGCAGCGATTCAGAGGTGGGATATAGAAGAGCCTCTGTTATCGGGTGTTAATTGTAACCTCTGCAAACGTTAGGGTCTGAAATGGAACTTACATTAAAACATAAGGGGTGTTTGCTGTGTTCGGGTTGATTATTGAGTAATGGACATTGATTATTATAGCAAGTTCAATGATACAAACACTCAGATTCTTGTTGATTGCTTTAACTATTCATTATTATAGTGTCATGATAGTATTACCGAGCGTATGGTATTTGATATGTTATGAACAACAACAACAATAACCGTACGTGTTCAATTCGCACAATGGTTCGAGATTCTAAATTGACAACCTTGTTTAAGTTTTGCTGGTTTAATAATTTACAATCACTCTTAACTCGTATTTAAGATATGTTTGTAAATGTGGATGATAGAGAAGAACGCAATCAACAATTTTAAAAGAGGATTCACACAGTGTCTTAGATAAAAACAATTTAAATACGCAAACTGGACATATAGCGATTACTGATTTCGTAGACGTATTACATTTTGATTTTGCTTGTCATAAGTAATTTGAGAATGTTCGCTGCACGTGAAATTATCCAAAACATGACACTCGATGTGAATTTACGATACAACACGAAAAAAGACACACGCCTAACTAAAAATTTACAATTCTAAGTTTATGGCTTATGCCGAATACGATACTATATATTACTGAACCGTTAAATAAATCATGTTTGCGTCAACATGATCTCAAGATTATTTGCCAAAATAATAATATAGGAACCCTAAATCTAAAATCTTGAAATCAACTAGTTGACCGCACCCCTCTCGTACCCCACGTCTAAACCCCGATCAAGTTAGGGCTCGCTGGGTTAGAAGCCAGTGCGAGTGCGCCACACTCGCAATCAAAACCCACTTCCTTTCACTTCCACCATTTTTGAATTGCTCATTAACAACTACAAGGTACTGTTTCCCCCTCTTCTTGAATCGTATTCTATTGTGTGCATTTGTTGTGACTGTTGACGCGAAGTTTAATGCCCTCAAATGACATAATCAACTCATAATCACTTTGCCCCTTGTTCGTATCTCGATTCAGTCCGGAGTTTTCGCGGATAATTTTGTTTTTCATTCTTGTATTTCTTGGTATGTTGACAGTAGTCGGTTAGTTGATTTCTACCAGAAGTGGCAAATTTTTATGGTTTAGCAAATATGATGATATTGCGCCCCGTGTCAATATTTAGGGTTTTTCAGTATTGGTTTACTTGTTAGAAATATATTATCTATGTTTATGTTTGATGCAAAACTTGGCATGCGTCGTAGTAGTTGTCATAATGTTTGGTGTAGTTATCTAATCAATTCATAATCACTTTGCCCCTTGTTTGTATCTTGATCCAGTCCCGAAGTTTTCTAGGTTTCATGATTTTCATCATTGAATTTATTGGTATGTTGACAGTAGTTGATTAGTTGATATCTACTAGATTAATTGATTAGTTGGTATGTTTGGTCTACTTGTATGGTGAATTAGTTTCTTTGAACATGGAGTATCATGGGTTAATTTTGATGGTATTATTTTCCTTGTCTGTATGTTGGGTTTTTCAGGATTGGGTTACGTGTTAGAAATCTATGTTTACATTTGATGCAAAACTTGGTATGTCTACATTCTACTAGTAGCTGTCATAATGTTGGTGTTGTTAGCAATTCTTGTTGAAACTTTAGAATTTTGATTATTTAGAAGAAGTTATTGCCATCCAAGGCAGCACTAGACTTTATTTTGCATGTAACTTAACCCAGATAGCCCTGAATTTGGTTAGCATCACCATATTTCTGAGCAACATAGTTACGTTTGCACTTTCACAACACTGTTATTTGGGAAGAACTTGTGGTGGATTCTAGTAGACGCTAGCATAACTATCAATAAGATGGTTGTTTTCAACTTTTTATTTGGATGATGGTAGCTTTCATCTCAAAATAAGGGTCTACGTTCTTTATATTGACTAATGTATTTAATTTATATTGTTTTGAAATGTGTAGTGTAATATGTTTGTCTTATGCTGAGATGCTTGTTCTGGAACAGAGGGAATTCAATTGTAAAATTTTTAAGAATTCACTTAAGACTTCTGCTGGGTTTTATTGTTACGAATCTTTCAGTGGAAAAAGGACCTCCATGCAATAACAAGCAATGGGCCGGCCCGAACCTTCTGTGTTGTTTGCTCAGACATTTGCTCATGCACATCTTGATGAATATGTTGACGAGGTACGTGTCTGGTCCTCTTAATTCGTACCAATTTGTATTTAATGGGCAAACGCTCAGTTCTCTTTTTTACTAATTGTGTTTATAAATAGTTTGTTATACATTGAATGATTTAGTCTATTATGATAACACGGATTTCTTATAAAAGAAAACAAGATTTCCCTTCTGAAGTTAATAACTAAACTATATTGAACTGGTATTCAATAATGCATATTAAGAATTATCAAAGAAGAGTTGTATCAAATTTCCAATCATTTTTTTTGCCGACCTTTTTGCAGGTGATATTTTCCGAGCCCGTTGTTGTCACTGCTTGTGAGTTCCTTGAGCAGAGTTCATCGTCATCATCACCCGCAGTAACACTTTTGGGGTGTGTACTCTACACATATTACCTACCTAGTTCATCGCTTTTAAATCTCAGTAGTGGTGTTATGAAAGCTAATTCTGATATTTAAGCGTTCACATCTACTAATAACCCAAACACAATTATATTTTTCTGGACTAATAACATTACTGCAAACTTGTAAGCATTCCATTTTACTATACATCTTTCATGCTGGTAACGTGAATCATGTGTCATCTTCAAATGTTTTATAGGTCTTACTGCATCCCTATTTAGATAAATTACTTGCAATCAGATTAAAATAGCGTGAAAAAATATTGTTAGCTGAATAAGAACGAGTAATGTGAAAATAATTCTGAGCAGTGTTTTTATAAGATAAATAATAATCATAAAAATTTAAAACAAAGGATTTATATAATTTAAGTTTTGATTATATAAACTGGATATTTTCTTTAAAAGAATTTGGACTAAAATGAAACAAACAGAAAAATTTTTTTCGTGAAAATGAATCTATTTTTCTTGATTTAAAAACTCAGGGGAACATTTATTTAAGGAAATGTTAAATTTTGTTCTCATTCTTCTATTCTTCATGTTTATGTTACATCATGTACATATTGCCATGTTCTCTGTACGCAGGGCTACTTCTCCTCCTTCATTTGCTTTAGAGGTTTTTGTTCATTGTGAAGGAGAAACAAGGTTTAGGCGTCTATGCCAGCCTTTTTTATACTCTCCATCATCTTCAAATGTCCTTGAAGTTGAGGTACTTAGTATAAATTCTTTTGACAGTTGTGCCCACAATACTTTCATTTATTATTTTCTCGAGTTCTTACAAAAAATACATTTCTTATTTCAGGCAATTGTAACAAACCATTTGGTTGTTAGGGGAAGTTACCGGAGCCTTAGTTTGGTCATATATGGAAACACAGGGGAAGATCTTGGTCAATTCAACATAGAAGTTGACTTAGATAACTCTTTAACAAACACAGTGTCAATTGTTGAGGGCAACCTTGAGGACCTCCCACCTGCTCTAAATCCCATAAATTCAACCATTGAGGAACCTATATCTATGTTAAAGACATTGACTTTTAAACCTATTGTTTCCGATATGTTAGTTGAAATAAAGCAGTTTTTACTGATATCTTTTAAGATTCTAGAGATGCCAAATGCAGGATATGATGCTTTGAATACAGTTGTTAATTCTCTTGTGTCTGCAGCAACCATGTATTCAACTCAAAGCTCGCATTATGCATCTAGAAATCATGAATTGATTGATTGTGAAGAACCTTCTTTTGACTTTAGGCAAGCCAGAAAAGAGCTCCTTGATATTTTTAATAGCCTTTTGACTACCTCCAGGAATTCGATGCCTGAAAATTTGACTGATAACATTTTTCTTGAGCTTGAGGATGATTTAGTTGATTCCAAACAGTTGGTAGATATTTTAACAAAACACTATCACAATCTCAGTAATAGTGAAAGTGCCGTGTGTGCTCAGCTTCCACAGGTTATTTATTCATTCTCTCCACATAATTTTGTATATGCATTGAAGGTTGCAAGATGATTGTAGGGTAGAATATGGTCGGTCAGAATATTTAGTTTTTAGCACGGGCCATAACAAGCCCAATTGGGTTGGATTGACCCACAGACATTACACTGCCCCTGTATTCCTGAGTACCTCAAATTGTTAATGTATTAAATCTGATTACTAAAAACTACAATATTAATACTAATCTATTATGTGTAACATAACTATCCAATATACTTCGGGTCACTTTCAAGTCATTCACCCAACTTGACCTGCTCTTTGACCAAGATTCTAATTTTTACTATTTCACCTGTTCTATCTTTAACCAAGTTTTTGAAGTTCCCACATTTGTCCATAGGAGGTAATATAACCCAAATCAACATGTATAATATGCATCTAATCTCTATTCTGAATGCTTTGTTGCAGTCATTTACT
The DNA here is from genome assembly GCA_025506415.1 of Flaveria robusta. Lineage (NCBI taxonomy): Eukaryota > Viridiplantae > Streptophyta > Magnoliopsida > Asterales > Asteraceae > Flaveria > Flaveria robusta. Next base: position 35,060,429 of record CM046474.1, on the reverse strand, counting down.
AAACTTCTGCTTTGTTTCACAGAGTAAGCTTATCATGGTGTGGCTAAGTGCTGCACTTCTATTATGTTCTTATAAAGAAAGCTGCTTCAACTTTGTTAATGGTGGGGGCATGAAGCAACTCAGTGACATTTTCTGTACAAAAGTGCATTCAAGTGCTGCTACAATAATCCTTCTTGGAGTTATCAAGCAGGCTACTAGGCATGCAATTGGTTGTGAAGGACTCTTAAACTGGTGGCCTCGGGAAGACGATAAGATTCCAACTGGCACCAGTGACGGTTATAATCAGTTACTTAAATTGTTGATGCAAAAGCCACGTCATGATGTTGCTTCTCTTGCCACCTATATACTTCATCGTGCACGCTTTTATGAAGTTGCTTCGAGATATGAGGTTGTTTGTTTATTTATATACGTTTTAAAAACCTTTTTTGGATTGTTATTATATTTATTTTTATGATTTTACAGTTTGCTGTACTACATGTGCTGGGAGGTTTATCCACTGCTGGTAATGTTACACCTGTCACTATCGACATGCTTACAATTGCTAAACATCAACTCAGAAAACTCTTGGTAAGTTTTATGCTATTCTTTTTGTTTTGTTCTACACTTCTACCTAGAAACCTCTCTCTTGGGTGTTTGGATGCACATTAGAGTCCGGTTATCCAGTCATTGCAACTTGAAGTCGCGAGTGTTTGGTAATTCTGATTAGAGATCCAATAATCAGTTTCATACCACACATCCAAACACATTCTTAGTATCAACTAATGCATGGCACATATCTAGTTATCCACCTTTGTGTACCTTAGGGCTTAGGTGGTACAATTGTGATTACCCGTCATGCATATTGCATTTGACCAAATGTTGCTGCAGAAATTAATAAACTCCAACCCACTAGTTGAAGATCCTTCTCAAGTTGCAAGCACAAGCAGGTCACTTATTCTTGGTGAAACAGATGGTCTGTTGTCATACAAATCTACTAGCAAGTTGATCACTTTGTCAAAATATCGGTTTTCAGATTGGGATATTGACCCACAACTGCTTTTTCTTCTTAAGGTATCATTACTTATGTTCTTATTTTTTTATTATTCATTGTTAATATTTCAAGGTTACTGATATTTTATCCTAATATTCATCTTTTCTACAGGAAAGGGGTTTTCTACCTTTATCTGCTGCACTTTTACATCTTCTATGCTGCGATCTGAAGTGGGGCATGTTAGGGACGTGTTTATGGATATCACATCATACATTGCATCGATAATCCTTTCACTTGTTTTTTGTCGCTCAGGTTTGTCAAATCATACCTGATGCTGTGATTACTATCATGTATAGGTGGCAATTATAACCCAATGAATCGATTATCGTTTTGTTAAATCTCAAAACAGGTAAAATTAATAAACTAGTATTAGCTTAAAAGGAAATGAGTCGAGCGGGTTAAAACTCGTCCAGTCGTCCCTAAAGTTTATTTATTGATGCATAAAACATCCAATATTTTCTTCATTTCAGAAGAATTGAATTATTTGTAATATAATTTTCATAACCATAATGTGACATTAACTATATATAAAGAACTAATACTTTTGAACAAAAAGTATTCTAATAGACCTTTATGACATATTGAGATCACAAATTGTGTGTTTGAGTGAACCCAAATGACCACCCATTACCAGCCACGCCCATCTTGCTACCTCTAATAGTATGTTCTCTTTTCGTTTATGTTTTCTTTTTATACTGTTGCTTAATCAGGTTTAATGTTCCTTCTGCTTGACCCTGAGCTCTCAACAACTGTAATTCATTCCCTACAAGGACCTGATACGAGTATGGTAGAGTCTATCCCTCTTCGTTATGCATCGGTCTTAATATCCAAAGGTTTCTTTTGTCATCCACGTGAAATTGGAATAATTATGAAGACACATTTAAGGGTGGTTAGTATCATATGTTTCTTGAAACTCTGTTCTCTTAATCTTCTGTATTCTAATGACATCTATATGCAGTTGAATGTGATAGACCGTCTGATTACCTCACAACAGCATTTAGATGAACTTCTATGGAATTTATGGGAGCTTTGTTGTATTTCCAGGTGTGACAGACTTCATTTCCTTTTGCATGATTTTATCCTCAAACATAATATAATGAGTGGTTAAATGATTTGCAGATCTGATTGTGGACGCCAGGCTTTGTTAGCTATAGGACATTTTCCAGAGGTGACCATGTTATGAAAGTTATAGTTGTGTATTTATTAGGGAGCTCTAGTTAACCATGAGATATTTATATTTACTTGGGTCATTATGATAATTATTTTCTTTGCTTTTCTTTTCAGGCTGTTTCTGTTTTGATTGCTGCATTACATACTGTTAAAGAATCGGAATCAGTGTCTGTAAACACTGGTAGTTCTCTGGCGATTTCTAGAAAGACTCTGTATTTATTTATTCATACTAATAGCTAGAGGTTGGAAAACAGGCGGGTTGGGTAATGGTGACTTAGTTTTCAGATCAAAATGTGACGGTAGGGTTGACCTACCCACCAACACTTTTTGGTCCATTTTTAAAGTTTTTGTAAGTATAAATAATATATTGAATATGATTATAAAACTATATTATTAAATATGTAGGAAAAATTAGAACTTTTTAAACATCTGAATATATGTTTAACGTCAGCTGAACCTTTTAATTGCTATGACGCATTTCATTTCAGTTAATTTTTATATATGAATATGTGAACTCATTATTAATCAAATCCAACCCTAATCATCCCTCGAGTAACAAGTGTTCAACAATATTTGTGATCATGCAGGAACATCGCCACTGAATCTTGCCATCTTTCACTCAGCTGTTGAGATTTTTGAAGTCCTTGTTCTTGATTCCACATCATCATCCTTGAGCTCATGGATTGGGCATGCCAAGGAGCTTCACAAGGCCCTACATTCTTCCTCCCCCGGGTCAACCCGGAAAGATGCTCCTACTCGGCTTTTGGAATTGATAGATGGTGGTCTGCTTTATCATAAAAACGGGGCTATTGGCCTTCTGAGATATGCTGCCGTGTTAGCTTCTGGTGGAGATGCACACATGGCATCAACAAACATACTAGCTTGTGATGACATGGATGTTGATAATGTTGTTGGAGATTCTTCCGGAAGCTCTGAGGGAAACATAATAGATAATCTGTTAGGGAAACCGATTACCGAGTCAAGGTTTCTTGGTTTTACTCTTCGTGATTCCTCAGTGGCTCAGTTGACTACAACTTTCCGTATTTTAGCCTTCATTTCAGAAAATTCCGTGCGTGATTATTTACTCATTATTATGTTTTTATTTTTTCATGGAGTTATAACCAGCTAACAAACATTTGATTTTGAAGGTTGTTGCTGGTGCTTTATATGATGAAGGTGCTGTAATGGTTGTTCATGCGGTACTTATTGATTGTAAACTGATGCTTGAGAAGTCCTCTAACAACTATGGTTAGTAGACAAATATCATCTATCTTGTAGTATATATATTTTTTAATAATTGTTAATCTTTACTTCTCTTGAGCAGATTATCTTGTTGACGAGGGTACAGAATGCAATACTACTTCAGACATATTGCTTGAACGTAACCGAGAACAAAGTGTAGTTGATCTTTTAGTTCCTTGTTTGTCACTCCTGCTAAATATGTTGCATAAATTAAAGGTTTGCTTTTTAACATCAGTTTTTTTGATCAACGAGCACACACTCTCTACTCTACACCTATTCTACTTCTAAAATCACTACTTTAGTTGAGGAGTACACTTTACCACCAGGATGTCCCCTTGGGGGCACATAAGTTAATTATAAATAGCAAAATGGAAAAGAAAAACAAATAAGTAACTTACTTTTCTCTTTGTAGGAGACTAAGGAGCAACATAGAAATACAAAACTCATGAAGGCACTTCTACATTTGCATCGAGAACTGAGGTAGTTTGAGATATTGAATTACTAAATAGCAGAGTGCAATATACATTCTGGAGTTTAGCTTCTTACTTTTTTATATATTTTTTTTGCAGCCCGAAACTAGCCGCATGTGCAGTTGATTTATCTTACCCTTATCCCAATATCGCCCTTGGGTTTGAAGCTGTTTGCCATCTTATTGCCTCTGCACTTGCTTGTTGGCCCGCATATGGTTGGACTCCTACTCTTTTTCAATTTCTTCTTGATAGTCTTCATGCTACTTCATTGCTTGCAATGGGTCCAAAAGAAACTTGCAGTTTGCTTTTTCTGTTGGTAAGTATGTGTGTAATCATTAACTTTGATTACATCTTTTTGTCAAAGAAGTAATATATATATATATATTTTTGTCTGCTAGAACGATCTACTACCTGATGAAGGTGTCTCACTCTGGAAGAATGGAATGCCAATGCTGAGTGCTTTTCGCCAATTGGCGGTTGGAACATTGTTAGGCCCTGAGAAGGAAAAAGAGATCAACTGGTACTTACAGGCTGGACACAAGGAGAAGCTGATTGGGCAGTTGACACCAATGCTTCACAAGATTTTAGAGATTGTTTTACATTGTGCTATTAGTGTAAGTCTACATGTTTGCTTTATTTTTGTTCATTATTTCATAATCTTGAGTTTTATTATAATTCTAATTTCTTGTTTGAACAGGGTTGGTGGTCACAAGATTTGCTGCGGATATTTATTATCCGCGTGGCTTGTATACATGCTGATAGTGCTGCTATACTTCTTCTGCGGCCTGTTATGCTCTGGATTGATGAATGGTTATCTGAGTCATCTACAGTAACCGATACGGATGCTTATAAGGTAATACCATTTTTGTGTGTCATATCCAATACTCTGGGTAGAGATGGCAAGATGGTCAAAATGGTTCGACGGTTTAATAGCCAATCATATTGTGTTTTGGTTGAAATGGGCCTGGCTTGGTTGACCCACAACCATTTTTTGTGCACTCTTTTATAAACGATTAATATGCTAGTTATAATTACTCAAAATATTGTTGCAATAATAATCTGAATCTCTGAATAAAATGAATTAAGAGGTTATAAACTGTTTGACTGGCTGCCCTTTCAGTTTACTTTATATGGGCTGAAATTGCAACCTCTATATTTGTCTCATGAGAATTTTGGTTATTGGTTTCAGGTTTGCAGATCACTTGATTTTATTGCTGGCTTACTTGAGCATCCACATGCAAAGGTTTCTTCTGTTTATAGTTTTGTTGCTTATAGAAATTGTTACATGAATTATCCACATATTTGTCTAATTTATAACTTGATGTTTTCCTTTCTTTGACAGCCAATTTGTTGAATGAAGGCATTATACAAATGTTATCTAAAGCTCTTAAAAGTTCTACCAAACTTACTCAACTTAGTTGGTGCATCCCTGCATTTAGGTCAATTTCTTTGTTATCTGATTCTAGACATGATAGGTGAGCATTGAAGTCTTTTCTTTTCATTTTTGTCATTTTTCACTTAAATGTCTATTGTCAAAATTTTCAAAAATAAAAATTGCAATTCAATTTAGGCTCAACGCAACGAAATTGACAGCCGAGGATTGTTCCTTGCTATTATTCCAGCTTTTCAGGATCGTCAAGGTAGGTCCCACTCCCATGGCTCATGTTACTTTGATACAAACACTATTGGCACCACTTAACCATCTGATATTTT